>PISX010002756.1:0-139233 GCA_004024625.1 Mellivora capensis
TAAGAGTATACGCTTTGAAGTCAGACTTGGATTTGAATCCTGATTCTATCACTCAATATATAAGATATGGAAAGTGCTTAGTAAAGCTGAAGGCACACGGTAAGTCCTCTGATCAAAGCAATGGTAGGGGCACCTGGGTGGCTCAGTGGGTTAAAGCCTCTGCCTTCGGCTCAGGTCACGATCCCAGGGTCCTGGGAACGAGCCCCGCATTGGGCTCTCTGCTCAGCAAGGAGCCTGCTTCCTCCTCTCTCTCTGCCTGCCTCTCTGCCTACTTGTGATTTCTGTCTGTCAAATAAATAAAATATTTAAAAAAAAAGCAATGGTAGCTGCCTTTTATAAACACTTACCACGCATGCTTTATGAGTCTTACTGAATTTATTTCTCTTATATTCAATGAGATTATCCACGAAAACTCTTAGGTTCAGAAAAGGCTGAGAAACATGCCCAAGGCCTGAACCGAGGTGTGTCAGGAGCCAAAGCATCAATGCTAACCATCATTAAAAATTCTTGTGTGTGTGGGAAGGGCAGAGGGAATTTGAGTGTGTGAACATGTGGGTGTGTTTGGTGGGGGATCCAGGAATTTTCTGAGAATTAGACATTTTTCACGCTGATGAAAAATGTATAAATACAGTTAATTCATGTTCTGATTGATTTTTTAATATAACTGCCTTAAGATCAAATTTTGCCAGGACATTTAAGTGCCTAGGTTTGCATTTGTGTTTGCTTGCACAGCAGAGCCAGGTTCTGGTTTAGTTGTGGAAGGCTTATGGAGAATAGAGACTGACTAAATAGGGAAATGATGCAGTGAAGATAGATGAAGACCAGATAACATCACTGTGTACTACAATGAAAGTAAAGAGTCTGAACTGAGAAACGCAGTGGGAGAACTGAGTCACCTTGTGGCACACACAGCACCTGGCAGATGTATGCAGAACTCAAAAGAACCTGTGAGACAGCACTCCACACACAATCATGTTACAACTGACAGTTTTGTTTCAGTGAAACATCATCATCCATCATATTTCACTAATGTTATTTTAAATTTTATTGGTTTTATAGTTTTGCTCATGTCTATCTATAAACTTCTTTGGGTTTTATACTTGTGCAAGAGCTATAAACATAAAACATTATATGTAGCTTTATGTTCATATATACTTAGGTAACATAAATAATGGAGTAAAAAGTGAGGAACTAAGAGAGCCTTTCTTTATTAAAAGGGGATATGCATTATTTAAGTTTGAAAAACATGGCTCAATACTGTACTGCTTGTGTGCATGGGCATCAGCAGGTTATTTAACCTCTCTATCACTATCTTACCTCATAGGATTTGTAGGATTAAGTGAGATAATGAAAGTGAGTGCCTGGCCCACAGAAGGGATTAGGACGGTTGTTGGGCTGTTGTCTCGTTCTTCAAAACAGGGAAGATGCAGAAGCTGACATAGTCCAGCTCTTTTACTTGTGGTCTTGGGACCAGAAGTATTGATAATCACCTGAGCTTGTTAGAAACTAAGAATCCCAGGCCCCACCCCAGAGCTACTATATCAGAATCTGCATTTTAATATAGTGCCAGCTGATTTAATATATGCACATTAAAGTTTGAGAAGCACTAGTCTAGATCTCCATAGAGAAGGCTGGCAGTAAAATTTACTGCTTTTGTACTACTATGTAGGTTAATCTCAGTGATTAGAGAAAAGCCAGGTATAAATAACCAAAACAGACTATCCCTGGGGTTCAATACATACAGACATTATTTTACTACTGGTTCTTCATAGGCTATATATCCCACAGAGTGGGATCCTCTTCAAATGGGATCAAACTTCTAATTCAGAAAGACTAAAATAAATTTTTAAATGCAAAATATTCATAAAAGCATTCTGAATAAACAAATTTTAAGATCATGTCAATAAAATGTTTTTAGGTCTCCTGTGCCCAATAGCAATTAAAATCATTTACGTATGTTAAGCTCATAATTAAATATTTTGGCCCATAAGAACTAGTCTGACAAAATACTGGCTCTGTTTACAATGACTTTGTGCTTACACTAGCAATGCTAAACACATTGCAAAAAAAAAAAAAAAAAAGAAGTATGACTGTGTATATAAAATGTATTAATTTTAACTGTTCAACAAAAATATTAGGCCACATCCAGTAGTTACAATTTTGTTAGTGTAATTCACCTAGAAAATATCTATGTTTTTCTCTTTGAACTTGGTGGCCCTATACATTTAATGCTTACTTAACTTTAAAAGATTAGGTACTGTTCCTGGAAGCAAAGAAAACAAAATTAACAACTAATATCCAGGAGAGCCACTAATATATAAAATGACCTTGATATCATCCACTTAAGGGCTATTTTGATACAATCCAAGCTTGAACTATGTTATTTATTGCTCTATGTTCTCTACATATGGGCCATAGAAACCACATTCGAAGACTGTAATGCAAAGTAGATTACCATGTGTATGTACATGTATGTATGCACGTATGTATGCATGTATGAAGGTATATATGTACATGTGTGATACCGTTTGGTCCACTAGGCAATTCTTATAATTTCTGATATGACCTAGGTCAAAGGTAGAGTCCTCCTTTAATCTTTCATGGTTTCAGGCAATCCTGAACCAAGAGTCAATCATAAACTATGAGGTATATTAGTGCCAGTATAGGTAAAACACTCTAGTCCATGGTGACTATGATGACTGTAACTTAATAAGAGAATGACAATCTGACGCAGCTGGTTAACTCCAATTTAGAGGTGCATATGCTATTTTGCAGCCCTTTGGGTCCTTAATACAATCAATCCACTGTTCTTAGAACCATACAATCTTTCGCTTTCTAGTACTTCAAATTCTAATAATTTCATATAGTAATCAATATAAACTCTATATATACATACACGGACAATCCAGGGAAACACAAAGAGATATTTTTAGCTTATACTGAAACTATATTATCATTTTCCTATTAGCTATTGCAAAGAAAAGAAACCATTACCTACAGTTTGAATTCACTGAATGATATCTCAGCAAACAGAAAACAGGTAAAAAAAGGCAAGCCATGTTTTTCTACTAGAGTGGTTACACGCGTCCCTCTCTAGAAACGCAAGATATTTTAATCCTTCCAGATTTCAGATATATGATAAAAAAATCTATACCCATTTTTCCTATCAAAAATACTCTAAAAATCCTCTGTTCTTTAGTCTCAAACTAACCGAATCCCTTTGAGAAAATAAACACAATAGGGTACTGGCCAACGAAATAAGATGTGTATTAAAGAAAAGAAAATCTTAAACCACTTGGTCTCTAAGCCTTAAGAGAGTCTAATAAAGACAGTTTTTTTTCGAGAGGTTATTTTCACTGTCAAGAAACTTGGATATAGGTAAGTTAAGAAGAATCCAAATATATGCTGAAGAAAGGTACTTGTTTAAGAAAATCCTATTATGCCTTGCATGAATTAATGAATTTACTTAGTATTTTGTATGCTGTTTCTTACTCAGTTCAACTAGCATTTGGCATGACCAAAGTTTAATTAAATTAAGGAGTTGGTGGTGCTTTGAATTAACATCAGATGCTAGTACTCATCTCCACCCAGTCATCCTTTTATCCTCTAATGTGTCTCTGAAAATGGCATGTGTTCTCCAGGCAACCCAACCTTTTGACAAAGGCAGATATATACGGAACATTACATAATCATTTCACTATCAAGATCACTATCTTCCTTTGGTAGAATTTAATACATTGAAACAACTTCATTACATAACACTTTAGATAGCTATGAAAGCATGAATTTGGACCCATACCAAATTTAGTTTCACTGAGAAGTGTAACCCTTATCTAGAGTCACCATTAAATTATGAAATGCAGTTAGTACATATATAGTTCCACAGTAACTTTATACCCTAGGACATCAATTGAACGAGAATCTCACTATATATAGAATCTTGCTTGTGTTACTAGACATTAATATACTCGTATGAATATAGCAAAGGGACATTCTTTCAAAATTATTGCCTATAAGAAATTCAACACATCAATTTTCTTCAGCCTCTATTATCTATACAGGAAATGATTCAGGCCAAATGCCAATTTGAGATAGCCAAGTCCACTTTCAAAAAGGAAAAGTTGGCATATTTTTATAATTGCTCCTAGTGCAAAGATATCTCAAATATGATTTAACAATAGACTGGAGAAGATGAAGGTAATTTTTCAGATTTTTAAAGCTCAAGGCTTAAGGGACTGAAAGTAGTAGTAGTAGTAGTAGTAGTAGACATCTGACTGGCTGTCTGGATCTGATGACCTAGGGAACGTAACAGGAAACCTTCACCCCATAAGCATATATAAGGAGCAAGTGGCTTTGATTTCTGACACAAAGCAAATGTGTCTGTTTCATGCAAAAGATATGAGTGCCTATTGAAGGAATGTAAAGCCCCTTCTTGTTTGTAGGGGAAAACAGAGAACAGGGCTAACACAACTATAGGGGGATTTCTCTGTCAAAAAAGAAGTGTTTCTTTTATCCACTTAAGAATTAATTTGGGCACAGAGGAATGGGACCTTTGGAAGCACTGATCCTGAACACATTAGAACAGTTCTACTTTTTCTTCTCTGAACTGCCAATGTACATGATGGAGTGAGGGAGATGGGGGTGGGTGGGTGTAGGAATCAAAAAGAATACGAAGACACCCAGATGGAAATGATACTGGTTTGACCTCAATTCAAGAAGAAATGTTTAAAATGGCTAACAGATGCCTCTTGTTAAAGTGTAGCACTGGGGGAGGAGGAGGCAAGAAGAAATTCTGGACAAAGTAGGAAGGAGGTCCTCAGAGTTGGGATTTTTTAGTAACAGCTCTTGTCCTAAGACAAGAAAAGTCACTCAAAATGTGCCAAGGCCAAGAGGAGTGCCTGGTAGTATGCTCAAGTACATTTAGTACCACTTAAAAACTAACTGAAGTGACACCTACACAGACTCCCCTGGCATTTTTGCATCCAAAGACATCACAAGCCCTTTCTACATGCTGGCCTTATGATACCTCTGTAAGGTCCATATCATAATCCTAATCTTTATTCATAAGCGAGCTAAGGCACAAATAGAGCCTGAATGGCAACAGCAGTCTGGAATTTTGTTCACTGTTAACACACTTCCTCCATTTTAACGTAGGCAACTCTAGAGACACTGTGAGGAAATGTTCTTAGAGGCAGCAGCTGTAAAGCCCAACAAAATCACAACTCTGGGGAGACAGCACCCTCTCTAAAGGCTCAGTGATGGAGTCCAGGAGATGCCCTTCACATAAGAGTACTAATGAGTGTAGTCCTTTAAAAAGGACACCAAATCACCCACGAATACAGGAAAAAGGCAGAAGATACAGTTTTCTTATTTTCCCTCACTGTTGAGAATGGAACAGTGACAATTTTAACAAAACATATGATCCAAAATCTTAATCTTCACTGGTGCAGTAAGATTCTAAGACACATATTTTGCTAATGATTTCAATGTTTTGATCAGATGCATTTCCACATCCTTGATCCCAGACAGTTCTCTTTTACCATAACCAAATTATCTGTATGAAATGTAATGCCAGGATCTGAAGGAAACAATGCATATGGTCAGCATACACTGGTTCTATATATTTTGAGAAACACTTAAGTACACAAAGGAAGCGTGCAACGTTAAAGAAACGGCGTGAACAATACTGGTGGCTTGTCTAATGGAAAATCCAGTGTCCTTTCAGGAAACTGAAGATACTCAAAAGTTGCTCCCCAATTTCTACTAACAACCCTCTAAAAATGAACATTTTCATTTGATACAAATATACAAATTTAAAATAAGTGTGCAGTTCAGAATGGCCTACCATTGTCAGATTGCTTATGTGCCAGAAAATATACAGTCAATAAAAAAATACCAGAGAGGTGGGGACAAAAGGCTCTCTGGATCTGAACAGCAAAAATGAATTTCACTTCAATAGGTAGCGATTCGTGGAGAAAGTGATGTCCTTGGAAACCAGTAGCACTAAAAGACGGCAGGTCACAAATCTGGTGACGGGGGATAAGATGTATAGTAAGGCCCATTTTCCTGTGGAAGAAAAAAAAAGACAAGAACATTAAGTAATAAAACCAATTTAAATGGGAATGTGAAAGAAAAGGATTTATAGTCAATGATACCGCATTTGTAAAATGTCTAGCTCATGCCTGACCCTGAGCAAGGTGTGCCACCATCAAAACGATTCCATTTCAGTCAGCCAGAGCTGGTATAGAGTGGGCAGAGGTCATTAGGATGATAATATTTTTCAATAACATTATTCCTTACTGAATATTCTAAGTGCCAGATACTTTATAATAGCACTTTTCTTTCAGTATCCCTTTATATCCTTACGTAATGCCATGAGGTAGGTAACCACTTTTTGCAGAAGAAGAAACTGAGGATCACACAGCTTGCATAACTCACCTAAATTCACCTAGTAGTAACAAGGAGTCTGAATTGAAATCCTTGTGTATTCAAATCTAGTGCCCAGATTATTTTGTTAGACTGAGTTGTCTTACTGCATACTGAACCTTAATACAGAATGATGGGACAGAAGAGTACATTTGAATTTTCTGACTTCATTTTGTCTAACTTTATCTTAATAAAAGTGAGGACAGTTAATTTGATGGTAGATGGACCTTTGATTACATTTATGGGACTTGGGATTCATTTCTCATTTTTTTTTGAAGACTTTATTTATTCATTTGACAGAGATCACAAGTAGGCAGAGAGGCAGGCAGAGAGAGAGAGAAGGAAGCAGGCTCCCTGCTGAGCAGAAAGCCCGATGTGGGACTCGATCCCAGGACCCTGAGATCATGATCTGAGCCGAAGGCAGAGGCTTAACCCACTGAGCCACCCAGGCGCCCCTCATTTCTCATTTTTAAGGAAAGTACTTGACAAATAGTTTTTCAGTAAACTATAAACAGAAATGTTTAGCATTAATGTAGATAATAGGAATGGAGAATGAGACACAGCTGAAAGCAGCATTGTTTTACGGTATATTTACATTATTGGTTATGATGGAACATTAAATCTAAACAAGTTTTGAAAAGAGTAGGTGGTTAAATGTTATTTGAATAACTAAGGGTATCAAAAACTTTTTTTGGTAAAGGGTGAGCAAGAGCATGAGTGGGATGGGGGTGGGTAAGGAGAGAGGGAGATTCTTAAGTAGGCTCCACACCCAGTGTGGAGCCCAACTCAGGGCCAATCTCATGACCCTCAGATTATGACTTGAGCTGAAACAGAGTCCTATGCTTAACCGACTGAGTGCCTCCACTGTTGGTGCCCCTAAAAGCTCTGACATTTTTCAGGGCACATGCTCTGGAGCAAGAATTGATCCAGTACCATAGCCAGGAAAATAAGAGAAGATCTAGGAAAATTTACTTTTTGATTATAAATCTGACCAAGTATTAAAAAGATTTTAAAAAATTAGGTAGAAACAAACCCTAGGATTGGCTGCATTTCAGGATACTTGAGAAAAAATTAATGAAAACTTTTTTTTTTGGTAGTTTAGAAGTTCTTATCAAGATCTGTTATATTTACCACTCCTATAGCCTCAACATGCATGGAAGCTATGCTTAAGAAACATGCCTAAAGAGATAACTCTGTTTTAAAGTTCACTATCCATCTTTAAGATTTCTCCATTCCATTCTGTAACTACCAAATATTTTTAGGTTTTCCTTCTACATTAACTTGTGATAAAGTAAGAAGGGCAAATCTAATTCTTAATGCTATGAAACAGAGCTTTTTATATTAGTCTCACACTGTGCAAAAAGACCGCTGAGCAATCCATTTTCTTTATTTCTGGAAACAATCTTAGAAATTTGAAGAACGGTTGCCAGGTAAATTTGTGTAACCTCTTCTTTGACTATATTTTATATCTATAAGAATGCTGACTAGCAGCCTTTCTGAAATGGTCTCCATAACATTCTGATATAGAGAGATAAAAATTACCTTCTAATTACCTTCAAAGGCTCCTTTCACGCCTATAAAACTTACGTCACTGTTCAAAGTCACACAAGACCCAGAAAATACAAGCCCATGGAAACCAGTCAACCGTGACACATTGTGCCCTGTCACACCTACTATGTGCAAGGCACAACTGAATAGGACAATAAATTAACCAATTCCATATTCATTTCCTTTTCTCTGATTATATATTTCATTTTCCTAGCAAAAGCAAATATTTCTATAATTCTATATATATATATATATATATATATAATTTCTATAATATCTAACCACTTACTGGATCTCCACCTCAATCCTAGTGTGTCACAAACTGAACATTCCACCTGTTTCTTCTCTCTCACTCCCTCAACACCCTCACCCCAATGTTCTTCCTTCAAACTGCCTCTCTGGCGTGGCAGCAATACCATCCACCAAGTCTCCTACAGCAGAAATTTTGGTAGTCACCTTAGGCATCCTTCCTCTTTCATCTCCCCTAATGGTTTACTCAGTCACCAGATGATGTGGATTTTATTTTCTAAAATGTCTACTTCTAAATCTAAGATCTTCAAGTCATTGCCATTATCACTATTGCTGCCCTAGCTCTGGTCTCATTTCTCCTCTGGCCTTCTGATAGCCTCTTACTTGTCTACCTGCCCAAAGTGTTAACCTCCCTAGCTACTTTCTGTTTCTTTTGCCATCATTCTAAACAGAAATATAACGGTAGGTCTCCCTTGCAGAATACTCCCTACAGACCACAAAGCCAAAGTGCTACAAGTAACATGTAAAGCTCTAGTATCCAGTGACCTGCCCTCTACTGGGCCTTCCCACATCATCTCCTAACACCTTCTTTTGTTTCTTCCCTGTTTTTATATCTCTCTTTGGCCTTTATATACAGGCGGCCTAATATCTCAATTTTAGAAAGCTCTAGTACAGGCACAGAGAGATGATCCAATCACCCAAGAGTTAGATTACAGGTTTTTTCTAAATAAAGTTTTTATTTATTTATTAGAAAGAGAGCACATGTGCACAACTGAGGGGAAGGGAAGCAGGAGAGGGAGAAGCAGGTTCCCTGCTGAGCAGAAAGCCCAACACATGGCTGGATCCCAAGACCCTGAGATCATGAACTAAGCCCCACTCAGAGGCTTAACTGACTGAACTACCCAGGCGCCCTGAGATTATAGGTTATTTTATTAAATTCTGATTAAGCACATCATTTGATATATAAAATATAAGAAAAATATAAGAAAAACCTAAAAGAAGCAAAGAAACAAAACAAAGTTTGAGTGTGGTGTTGAAACTTAATGGAAGTTGGCTTTATAGGCCCTTAAGTATATAGAAAATGTGTTGGCTTAAAAAACAGGCATTTGGGTTTTCTAATCAATGCAATCCAACCTGTATATTATACCCTAGAAAATAAATTATAAATCCAGACACTAGCTTTGAATTGTTATTCTGAATTTTTGGTCACAAAATATCTTTTAGTGTCTTTCATTTCCTGCTACCCATTTTTTTAATTATTAAGAAGAGAGATGTATACTTCAAAAGAATAACAATAAGGCCATTTTTTACTCCAGCAATCTACAATAAACACAAACTGATGTTCTTCCCCCCCTCCCTATTCAATAATCTTTGTATCTATGATCCAGCTGCTTCAATTACAAATCCTCTTTGTTCAAAAGCCAAGCATGAAATTTTATTAGCCATTATGAACACATTAAATACTCTGGTCTTCACATAAAGGGAGACAGAAATTATAGCTGAAGTTAAAGAAATGGTAGAGAGAAAATGTCTTGCAGAATATTTATTTTAGTGTATACATGCTGTACAATAATTAAGGAAAAACAATTCATTTCAAACTGAATATAAGCTTCAAATATATTCCCTGACTCATGCATAAAGATATGTAATCAGCAACAGTTAAATAAGGAGACTAATGATCTTTTGGCCAAGTATGTTACTTACTTTTTTTTTTTTTTAACTACTAAAGCATGAATAAACACAATGGGATGGAGCTTTGATAAAATTCAAGAGTAGCCCTTTATCAGTGTTTAAGTAATATATTCATAAATGCATCTATAAATAATTATACTAATATTACTGGTTGATACTCTTAAAAACATTATATAAACTTTTGGCAAAATGAAACCTTTAGTAGGGTAAAGGCTGCTAAGATAGACTACTGTTTTGAATTAATACTGAAAAATGTCACACACCAACAGATTCTTCTGACTCTACTTGCATAGATAAAAAGTTAATCAATCTTAAGAAAATTAGGCAGAGGTGGTAGAAAATGGACAATATAAGCAAGGACTGGCTTCAAACCAACAGTAGGAAAATCTCCTATTGAAAAGTTTACTGGGGAAAAAGTCCTCTCTTAGGACAAAGCGTTTTCCTAGTTACTGTAGGAAAAGAACGTTAAATGATACTAGTAAGTTTACTAGAACATGCTAATGGCATTCATATCCTCTTCTAATCAAAGGATGTTGTGCCCGTCAGCAGTGCCCTATAGAAAAGCTAAGATACTGCACCAGGTGAGGGAGAACTCCTGGTACTTCTTACCCTGGCATCATATTCAAGGACAAAAGGAGGAAAGTCAATCTGTTCTGGTGATATGGCAGAGAATAGCTGGTGGAGGCTGTCCACATGGTGGATTTTGTCCTTCAGTCCTGAGACAGAAAAGGTGGTAAAAAACCATGTTGATACCTGATTAAGAGAAGAGAAAACCATTTAAGCCAGTGGCCAAAGCTAGAAATACAAACATGGTTTTGAAGATTTATACTAGGTAGGAGCTATGTTTCAAAATTGAAAGCATGTCAGAAAAAGCTTGTAATAAGTAATGTTTTTCAAAGTATGGGTTGTAGTTCATCAGTGAATTATGCAATCAGTTTAATGGATTATGAACAGCAATAAAAACAACAATAAAAAGGAACACTAGAGTAACAATTACTAGGAAAGGCAGTAAGGGTGAGCAAAGTGTTTCAGGAAGCTTTTGCTTCTGTTTAGGTGTCTCTATGCTCCTATGTGTGTAGTATGTTGTCATGCAACAGATGCTTCTTACTGTGGATTGTGGGCAAAATCCCCGGCATTATTTGGTAGAATAACTGATTCATTGCTACTCTGAAAATGGTTAACATCTCCAAATTCATAATCTCTTTTCATTTTTTCAAATGAGACTGAAAAGTTTGCCAATATTTGATACATTTATTTTTCAGCTGACATTTGGCATGTGGTCTCTTTCTTAATCAATCAAAGCAAATCTTCTATGGCTGTGGAGCCACCTTTGCTCATTTCACTTTGCAACATGCAATCCCTCTATAAAAGCTAGTCTGCAAAATTTGTTGGCTCCAAAAAAAGAAAAAAAAATTCTTAATAGCAAACAATACTGACATAAACTAGGCAACAACTAGAACTCACAAATTATTGTTCATCTATCTAAATGCCAGTCTTAACTAGTCATGTTTACCAATGGCTTACACAATGGTTCTATGAGGTAGATACAATATTGTTGCTATCCCCATTTTATTTACAGAAGGAAACATGTGCATATGAACACGGGCCCTGGGACAGTGCACTACGAATGTACAGGTGGGTATGTTATAAACACACAACACTCTGGGCATCTGCCACTGATGTCAATCTTACCACATTTTCCAGGGGCTATTCAAACCTTTCACGTATTTCATGCCCCTAATATGACATACTTCCTTCGTACCTCCTTATGAGAATAGGCATGAAAAAACAGAGACAACACTGCACTAACTTATCAGGATCTTGTCCAAGTCTGCACTTGGTAGAGACTCACTTCCTTCATTATTTCTCCCTTACAGCTCCAGATTATCTCTTCTATTGAGTTCATAATACCTGAAATTTCCATTGCATTTAGAGCACTTATTCCTTCCTAGTATTTTATAAATTCCTAGTATTCTAGTTTCTTATGTCCATTTCTATAATTTCCCTAGGACTTGGCAGACAATCATAGAATAATAGTCTAAAGTTTTATAAGATATAGATGGAACCATCATTCTCAAAGTATTTGATAAAGAATGAGTAAATAAAGATAGAACTTATTCTACAATGATTTTTACAGCCTGAGTCACTATTCTATTTTGGCTATACTACCAATGACTGGCATAAGGTCTCAAATATTAATTAACATTACCCTCTGAACCCTCTCCCCTCCCATCTTATCAAGTTTATTTGGAGGGGGGTGATGGAGAAGGGAGGCACCTGGCCTACCTAGAACCAGGCGGGTTAATTTAAATAAAAATAAACAGTCACTTATTTACATACCCCAAATCAGTTTTTGACATCAGTTTCTTTAAAGCACACACGGTTATATACCTCATTTTCTGCAAATTAGAGTAGTGACACTTCCAGATTAGGAGCTCTACCTATAATTAGCCACAGAAGTAGCTAATAAACCAGTAAGAGCTATGGAGAGATCACAGACAATTTTACAGATTCCAGAAAGAGCTTAAGGAAATAGGAAGATTGTAAAGTCTGAACAAAGAAGGACCTGATGGCTGTGTTAAGAGATTAAACATGTGTGCAAGGAATTAAACATCTACTGGTCATCTGTGTACTAAAGCACTGAGCTGTCGGTGATACAGGGTAACAGTGATAGAGCCATTCCTCTAAAGGGGGCTTGGGTTTTAGTAGAGGAGCTAGATTATAAGCAAAAGCATAACAACTACCTAAGGCAAAATGTACTAAATGCAATGAATGGCCCACAGAAACAGGTGAATACCTATATATGCAAGGAGCCCCTGCTGCATGGGAAAAATACAGAACTGTAAGGGCCTAAGCAGAAAACTCTTGTGCCTTTGTTCTCTTGCCTCAGAAGCTTTTTACATGCCGCTTTTGTATGCCTGGCAATTGTTCTTCAGAGTTCAGATCAAAATTCACCCCAGTTAGGAGGACTTCTTTGACCACACTTTCACCCAAAACTGGAAAGGAGCTTCTAAGTGTTCCAACAAACACTGTTTACTCATGCTATGGCGTAATTAGTATTCTGTATTGTATTATCTGATTCTCTAAATAGACTGTAAATTCCCCAATGTGGGGAATGTCTTATACAATACCATATGCAGTGTGTAATTAACAACAAAAAAAGTAAGGAATTTAAGGTGTTGGAAGAATTAACAAGTTGGGGGGGTGAGAGTTTCTGGGTGTACTATTTTAATACTCTTTAGGGGTGGTTTAATATTTCTTCATTCTACAATAAAAATACATTGTACTTCAATCTGCACCATATGCACCTCAGTTTCTTCCTCTATAAAATAAGCAAGTTAGACTTACATGATCTTTAAGGTCCCTCTTAATTGTATAGTTCTAGGGAAAGAAATCCTATATATGCCACACCAAACGACATAGTGGGGTGGCGGTGGTAAACTCAAAGAGAAGGTTGGGTTGGGGGGACTAGGCAGTGACCTCAGGCATACAATCTTGTGAAAGAGAAAAACATTTCTCTGTTCCATTTTCTGCCATTACCTCCTTCACATCCTCCAGGTATTGGCAAGAGAAAATTACTCAAAGTAGACAGAAGGAAAAACCCAGTTTTCTGTTCAGGGACACTCAAGAGCACTATTTTTGCTTCTTAAAATTTTAGTTTTCTATAACTTAGCTTTTAATTTTCAATAATTTATGTCATAAATACGCATTTACATAAACTTATGCTACTTATTACCTACTATTTTAATGAACTGATGAAAATTTAAAATTTGAGAAAGGACTGTTGTGATGTTTTGTGAATGCTGGAAATTCTTTCACCCAATTATTCACAAACGCAAAGCCAAAAGCACAGGATCACAAAATAATATAAACTAGGAAAAGACTATAAAAGACTTTAGTACATGTGTGTACTAAAATAATCTACTGGAGCCAGAATCAAGAGTGGGTTTAAATAGTTAGTTTGCCTTGTATTAGTAAACTTCAAAGAAGAAAAAAGAGTAGTGATTTATATGAGCAGTCAATTTATTATCACTTTGGGTGGAGTGTCCTGGAAAAGATCTGAGGAGTACTGAAATCAGAATAGTGTGATTCGATTGTTTTATTATCCCTTGATTTTGTCTCATTATTTTATAATTACAAACACCCCATTTAGAGTTTTTGACTTAGTATAAAATAATGGGTGGATTTCATTACACATGGGTCTTATTCTCTCAATCCTCCCTCATTTTCCCCATTGCAAAATGTTATCAAGAGGTAACATAATGCTTTTCACTTTATATATCTGGTCTTCAGCCTATGCCCAGCCTGCCACTGACTCCCATCTGAAGCAATTCCAATGTGTGGCAGCCAAGGCTGGTGGCTCTAACACGGAAATTTCTGGTAATGTGCTTCCATCAATGTCGCAGGCTGGATAGCTATTTATAGACTCTCTACAGTGGAGGAGGAGGGATTAAAGTCATATCTTAGCAAAGAGTGGCTACATAGTTTTATAAATTTAGTACAAAGGAACACTATTCTGGTAAATCTGAATTTGTAACAGAAGAAAATTATGAAAATGTTCAAATATTCGCTAAAGTTAAAAGAATACCAGTATTAGCCACTATTCAGTCATTCACATTTTCCTTGTTTTAACACATATCTACTCATCCCTCTATTCATCTGTTGATCCATCTTACTTTTTTTGCTGCATTTCCAAGTAAACTGCAGACATCAGAAAGCTGTCCCCAACTACAACATTCATTATCTCTAGAGTTCAGTTTGTTCAGTTTCTTTGCTATAAAATTTATATTTGATGAAGAGCACAGATTTTAAGTATTTTGCTGTTTAGGCAAATACATTATATATACACACACACACACACATATATATATATATATATATATATATATATATATATATATATAAAAATCCTACTCAGATACAAAACATTGCATCACCCCAGAAAGTTCCTCATGCTTCCTCTTCCCTTATGGCCCTCTCCACGGAGGCAAATGATGTTTTGTTTTTTTCCTACCATGGATTAGTTTTGTCTGCTCTAGAATTTCATATAAATGGAATCTCACAGCATATAATCTATTTTTATGTAAGGATTCTTTCACTCAGCTTAATGTTTTTAAGATTCTTGTGTGTGGTTTTGTATATCAGTAGTGTGTTCTTTTTCACTGCCAAGAAACACTCCATTACAAGAACATGCTAGAGCTTAATTATTTATAATCCGATTGATAGGCAGTACCTTGGCTGTATCCAGTTTTTGGGTTGCTATGACTAAAGCTGCTACGAACATTTTTTTTTTTAAGATTTTATTTATTTACTTGACAGAGATCACAAGTAGGCAGAGAGACAGGCAGAGAGATGGGGGAAGCAGGCTCTCTGCCAAGCAGAGCGCCCGATGCGGGGCTCGATCCCAGGACGCTGGATCATGACCTGAGCCGAAGGCAGAGGCTTTAACCCACTGGGTCACCCAGGCGCCCCTGCTACGAATATTCTTATAGAAGTCTTTTTTGGCACATGTCTTCAGCTCATTTAGGTAAATACTTAGCAGTGGCATTGATACATCACAGATGAGGTATATATTTAGTTTATAAGAGATTTTCATAACTCTTTTCAAAGTAGTGGCACAATTTCCAATTCCTACTTATGATGTAGGAGAATTCCAGTTGCTTCACATCATTGGCAGTATTTGGCATTGCCAGTCTTTTAAATTTTGGCTATTCTGGTGGCAGTGTAATGGTCTCTCACTGCAGTTTTTTTTAAAAACATTTATCTTTTATGTAAGATATAATTGATACACAATAAGCTGTGCATAATTAAAGTATACAATTTGTTAAGTTCTGATATATGTATACACCCATGAAACAACTAACATAATCAAGAAAAAGAACATAGCCATCACTCCTAAAGGTTCTTAGGGTCCTTTGCAATTCCTCCCTCCCACTCCTTCTCCCTGTCCACAGGTAATCACTGCTCTGCCTTCTGTGATTACATATGTTTGTATGCCCTAGAATTTTATATGAATGAAATCATACAGCGTGTTGTACTTATCTGGCTTCTTTTACTCGCTTATTTATTTTGAGGTTCATTTATGTTGCTGCATGTATCAAGAGTTCATTCTTTTTTATTACTGGGTAGTATCCTATTGCATGGATATACCACAGTTTGGTTGTCAATTCTCTCAGTGATGGGCATGCAGGTTATTTCCAGTTTTTGGCTATAACAAATAAAGGGGCTATGAGCATTTGTGTACAAGTCTTTGTATGGGTATTTTTTCATTTGCCTCAGGTAAATACTAGGAGTGGAATGGCTGGATCACATGGTAGGTATACATTTAATTCTTTAAATAAACTGTTTTAAATTCTTTAAAGAAACTGCCAAAGTTTCTGTAACATTTTACATTCAGATAAGCACCGAAGGGGAATACCAGTTCTTCCACATTCACACCAACATTTGGTATGGTCAGTCTTTAAGCCATTCTAACAGGAGTGCAATGATATCTCATTTTGATTTAATTGTACTTTCCTAGTGACTAATTAGGTTAAACATCTTTTCATGTGCTTATCTGACAGTTATATATTTTCTTTGGGGAAATGCTTGCACAAATCTACTGCCCATTTCTAAATTGAGTGATTTCTTTATTAATGATTTTTAAGATTTCTTTATTTATTTTAAAGAGAAATCCTTTATCAGATAAATGCTCTGTTTACAAAGATTTTTTTTTTAAAAAGATTTTATTTATTTATTTGACAGACAGAAATCACAAGTAGGCAGAGAGGCAGGCAGAGAGAGAGGAGGAAGCAGGCTCCCTGCGGAGCAGAGAGCCCGACGTGGGGCTCGATCCCAGGACCCTGGGATCATGACCCGAGCCAAAGGCAGAGGCTTTAACCCACTGAGCCACCCAGGCGCCCCGTTTACAAAGATTTTATCCTAGGCTATGGCTTGCCTTTTTACTCTCTTAACTATCTTTAAAAAGGTAGAAGTTTTTAATTTTCATGAAGTCCAATTTCTTTTATGGATTGTACTTTGGTATTGTATCTAAGAAATCTTTGCTTTACTCAAGGTCACAAAGCTTTCTCTCTTATATATATATTTTTAGAAGTTTAATAGTTCCACATTTTACAATTTAGGTCTTCGACCCATTTCCAGTTCATTTCTGTATGTGATGTAAGACACAGATCACAGTTCATTTTTTTTTTTTTACATATGGATATCTAATTGTTTCAGTACCACTTATCAAAGACACTCTCCTTTTTCCACTGACCTGCCTTTGCACTCTTCTCAAACACCAGTTATCTATATACACATGAGTCTATTTTTGGATTCTTTATTCTGTTCTACCGATCTATAGGTCTGTCTTTATGATACCTCCTCACATATCCTTGAGTACTGCAGCTTTAGAATAAGCTTTGAAAGCAGGGATTGTCAGTCCTCCAACTTTGGTTTTAAGATAGTTTTGGCTATTTAAATTCTTTGCATTTTATTGGTCAATTGCTACAAAAAAAGCTTGTTGAATTTTTGGTTGGCAATGAATCACCATATTTATCAGGCATTGAGAATTTTACAATATTAAGTCTTCTAGTCCACAAACACAGTGTATATCTTCCTTAGGTCTCCCTTAATTTCTCTTATGAATGTTCTGCAGTGCACATGACTTGTACAAGGCACAGGTCTTTCACATCTTTTGTCATATTTATCCTTAAATATAGTATATTTTGATGATAGTGTAAATAATATTAGTTTTTAAAATTTCAATTGGAATGTTTGTTGCTAATACATAAAACTAATTTTTAAATACTAATCTTAAACACTGAAACCTTGATAAAACTTATTAATTCTACTAGTTTTGCTGAGGATACCACCGAGTTTTCTACATGATGTTCAAGTCATCTGTGAATAAAGACAGTATTATTTACTCCCCTCTACATCTAGAGCCATTTTATTTCCTTTTCTTGCCATATTACAAACTGGTTAGAGCCTCTGGTACAATATTGAATAGAAGTGGGGAGAGCAGACATTCTTGCAAAGATATGCTAAAAACCAAGCTCACCCTTCTGTTTATCTCCACTAAAGAAAAATTGTCAGTAGCCACTGGATGAACAAAATATAAATGGATGATGAGATATGGGGAAATAGTCAAGCAGTATCTTCAACTGTTACAGAAAGAAAAAATCAGCCACCCACTGAGCATAACAAAATAGTGGAAAAGTTGAGAACAGACAATATCTGATAGGACCATGTAGTCAGAAGTTAACTGAACAGAGCAGGATAAGTCCTTCATTTAACAGACTGTTCCAACACTGTACTTTTTTGTTTTTTAAAGCCTGGCCAGTGTTCTCATAAGCATTTAACTAGCACTTACTAAGCTATTCTAATACTTAGGGACCAAAAGGAAACCTGCAACTTTTAAAAGAATTCTTTAAAATATTTTATGCAAATTTTATAGGTGGTATTTGGATGGGAAATTCAACAATTCTGTAAACAATGAGAAATCATTGTTGAAAACCATTCTCAATGAAGTCTTCACTCATCTATTAATTATGAAGTGTAATGAGGACTTTCACTACTTATCTTACCTAATTTCTCCACAGTGCTTTAAAATAATGACTACTACTACCTTGTTTGATGCTTTTCCTGTCCACTGGCTCCCAGAGCATTACTCAATCTTGGCTCTCCCACTGATTTTTAGATTACTTCTCCTTGATCTCCTTCCTTGATCCCAGGGTCTGTCTTTAGCTATCCTCTTTGTGACTTAATTCATTAACATATTTAAAGAGTCAAAGCTCTATTTACTTAAAGGGGACTCCCAAATTTATATCCCAATCCATGATCCCCTTTATCTGATGACACCTGGGAGTCATGGATGACACAGTCCTTTCTCTCAACTCTATTCATCTAATAAATAACTAAATCCTGGGCTTTATGCTGAAATAAGTCCTTTTTTCTCCAAACCCCACTGATATAATCAGGTTTTATTGGATTTTTTTTTTTTTCTTTTTGCTTAGACCCGGTCAGCCAACTTCTGCAAAAGACCCTATAGTAAATATTTTAAGGCTTCTTATATTAACATGATAAGATAATGTCATTAGGCAGTCCTGAAGGAACAGTGCTACGCTGGAGGCAGGACACTATGGACACTAACTAGGAGGTAGCTGTGTCCTTTCAGATGAAAGATGGTGCCAGCATCGACTCAGGTAGAGGCAGTGGGACTCATGGCACAGGCATACACTGGGACAAAAGCAAGAACACAGACTGATATAATATGATGCTTCCCTGGTTCCTGGCTTAGGCACCTAATAGGCAGTGGTCCTATTTACTAAGAAAGGAAACATAAACAGAAGTTTGGGAGTGAGTCGGGGAGGAGGACATGGGTAGTTCTGTTTTTAAAATGTTGAACTTCAGGTGTCTGTAAGACATCTATGTGAAGTATATACTCAACAGCTCAACATGGAGCCCAGGAAGGATGATGGTCATGAAGACAACAGTAACATTTACTGAGCTTTTATTCTAGGTCAGGTAATATTTTAAGCATTTTATACATATTAACTAATTTCATCCTTCTAATAACCCTAGAAGGTGGACACTACTATTATTCCTATTTTATAGAAGATGAGATTAACACACAGAGCAGCTCCATAACTTGCCTGAGAAGATAAACTGGTAGTTGGTACAGCTGGGATTGGTAATATTCCCTGAGTCTTGGGCCCATGCTTTAAACATTGGCTTCACTGCCTCTCCTGACATGTATTTGGGAATTGCATATAATTTGGAGGGTTGGTGAAGACAAAGGAATTAAAGAAGGTACAGAGTGAAAGAAAAGGATGAAGGCTTGGGAACATTAACAGTGGGGACTGAGAGGGAGCAGTTAGAAGTGGGAGAGAACTCAGCAAGGTAAGTTTCAAGGAAACCAAGACAAAGTATTTCAAGGAGAAAGGGACCATCTGTGATTAAGGATGCAGGGAAAACAGGATAAAGATGACCAGTGGTTTTGGTGCGAGTAGCTTTTAGCTGTCAGAGTGGGGTTTGAACAAGACAGGAGTAATTTAAGGTGTATAAAAAATGGAGACAATGAACATGGAATGAGATCACACTAAAAAATGGTAGTTGTTAAGGGGAAGAGAGATAAATGTAGGCTTTAGCATGTTTAAAAGTTGATGAGTTAGAGCCAGAAAAATGGGAGAGGAGAAAGGTAAAAATTGCTGGAGACAAAGTGCTGAGGAAATGGAAATATATTGTGTAGTTATCAGTGGTGGCTCTATAATTAAAATGTTTAGATTAAAATCCAGCCTCTGCTACCTATTAGTTGCTCACCTTGGAAATATTTTTTAATCTCTCAAAGCATCAATTTCTTTACCTCCAAAATGGGCATAATAGTACTATCTCCTTCATAGATAGAAGGCTTAAACAAGATAACACAGGGAAAAGCAAGGATATAGTTAGGTGCTTAGAAAACATTAGCTATTATTACAATTGGATCTGGACCACAGGTAGAGGGGCTACTCTTCATTAAGAAGAGACATATTTTTTATGACAGAAAAGGAGGCAATGATAGGAACAGATGGCAGGTTTAAGTCTGGGTGGGAAGGAGGAGAGAGGTAGCTTTTTACTGATGTTTTTCAATGTTCTTGGTTAAGAACAAGGCCAGGTCAACTACTGGAATGAGGAGCTGCTAATAGGACCGGGCTTAGGGAGAGCAGAGAGCCTTGCTGGGACACTATCCAGTGAAATACCAGGGGCCCTCAGCAGAGAAAGCTCCATGAGTCTGCTTAGAAGGCCAAAATGACATGGCTCTAAGACTTCTCCATCTGTGCTCAGCAGCCCAGATATAGGAGTGAAGAAAGCAGAGTGATGAAATTATCTCATGATCAGGGTTTGATGGGCAAGTGTGATAAAAGATTAAGAGATCATAGGTTAGTTTAGGCATTAACAGCAGTGACTAAAGTGATAGAATGTGGGTTTTAGGCTGGATAGGGAAGGAAATAAAGACCAAAAAAAAAAAAAAAAAAAGAGAGAGAGAGATGATAATTTCAGAAAAAGTAAAAGGACCAAAGGAGTGCATATTGATGAAGTCAAGATGCCGGATTAGGTATATTCAAAGAACAAGATAGCTATATTCTAGCTCTCACAAATCTTGCAGTCTAGCGTAAGGTAGAAAATTAAACAAATAATTAGAATTTAAAACATCACAATGATAGAGACTAAAATCTTAAGGGAGTACAATGCAGGAGTACCTACTGGTTGCAGAATTGGTTGGGAAAGGTTTTCTATGGAAGTAATTGTTAAGCCAAGATCTGAAGGACAAAGAGAAGTTAGCCATGAGCAGAGGAAGGAAAGTATACTCTGTAACAAGAGCATGAGCAAAGCCCAAACAAACACAGAGTATGAAGAAGCAAGGACTGAAAGGCTTGTTTGACTTGCCTATAAAGACACTGGAGTTTACATGGGACCAAAACATTAGTATCACAACTCGCTATCACTTAAAAGGAACAGTAAGCAAAGAAATCAGCAGTCACAGTGGTGATAGTAAGAATCAAGATATTGAAATATAGCTTAATATGCTGGCATGCAGTGCACCAAAATTTAAGATTTAGCTAAAAAGAAACACACTGTACCTTTGAACGAAATGTTGGATGAACAAAATAAACAGCCTTCAAATTCCTCTTGTATCTGATTTGAAATAAAAACAAGGGTCAGTATGTCATGCTATGCACAATCAACTCTGCTAGAGTATAGATATATATTCACAAAGAAAAAAAAGTTAAAAGTAACTCTAGTTCACTTATTGAATTTTAAGTGAAATGTCAAAAAATGATTCAGAGAACTTTTCATTATTTAAAGTATTTGTTTTATAAAAGATGTTGTTTCTCTTGGCTGTGACAGAGCCACCTACAAAGAACAAAGTAATTTCATATTTAACAAACACTGTGTGCCATTTTTTCATATTGCACTAGAATCTCTGGGACCAAACTATGAACTAACATACTCATGGGTCACTGGGTCAAATAAAATAATACTTATAAATGTATTTTGATAAAAGTAACACCTTATTAACAAAAAAGGTAGTATTTTTGTTATTTTAGATAAAGATTGGTAATGATCCCAACCCTTTTTCAAGATGTTTTTTAAAAGCAGGAAAAAGTTTGCATATGAATTTCCTTAGATGCAAACCACGCTGGAGTTAAAGAGGGCCTCCTCATATTAAAATATCTTCTCTATATATGATAAAATTCTGTTACATGAAATACATTTTTTGCAAAATACTAAGCAATATTTGTTTACTGATTAGTATTAGGAAAGAAAGAAGCTATCTCCCCTCTTCATAATTTGCAAAAATAACTAACTTGACATCAACAACATCGTAGAGTTTCTTCAGGAAGTCAGAGTCCAGGTGATTGTATTCGCTGGTCAGTGTGTGAAAATATACTAATACATATTCTTTCACAGCAATGTGATCCATTACATGGATAAAATATAAGAGAGCCTAGAAGAAAAAGAGAAGTAAAAGTAAGATCATCTTGCACAGTGGTCTATTTCACAGAAGCCAAGAATGAGGCAAAACCCAGAAGATTAGTCTCATCAATGCCCCTGGCACTGCAGACGGACATCTCAGACTAAGGAGTATCAATTCTCTTTTAAAAGAGCTTCAGGAGGGGAAAAAAAAAAAAAAAAAAAAAAAAAAAGAGCTTCAGGAAAGTGAACCATGCCAGTGTTATGTAATTCTCAGAAATGGTACAGTAGGATCCATTTTTGCTTTGTTCTTTCTAAATGGTGGAGAACAATCAATCTCTATCCTCTCAACTCTTCCTATACTCAAAAGAGTTCTTCAGTCAGCTGCCAGGTTTTCCCTCTGTAGGATAATGATATTAATATCATTAAAAGTACAATTTGTAGACTTCTGATCTTTCCTGAGGTTTCCACTTTAAACTCAATGAAAATCTTTGCAGTCTCTACTGGGATATAGACTTAGGTCTCTCACGTAACCAAGAACTGCTATACAAGGACATTATGAGTGATGCCTCCCTCCCATGGCTCACTCTGAGGACTAATTTTTTTGGCATCTTTAACGTTGACCTGAATGAGAAAAATGAGAACAGGTTTAGTCAGTAGATGGCAATGGACTGGGCAGCTTTCTAAGGCTCTAATTTAATGTGATCCAGATCACATCAGAGAAATAAATATTAGAAAAATAGTCCATTACAAGAAGGATGAAATGTAAGAGAAACATTAAACACAAAGCAGAGATACAATATGGGCAGGGCCAGGATGACCCCGTGATGTGGCTATAAACAATGACATAGAGGAAGCTAAGAGTTTACAACTGAAAGATTATTATCAAACAGGTGATTTCCCAGTTCTCCTCAGGAGAGTCCTTGGCACTGACAGGAGTGGACTGAGACGAATTAGCATCCAACTACTGGCAGAGCTGACAGAAGGCACTAAGAAAACACAGTCTCTTTCCAGTTTGTTGGTTTGGGCCTCACAATATATCTCATTATATTATATGAAATGGTACATAGTGGATATCCAGAACACCAAGCAAGGACACACCAAAATCAAATGCAGAGATTCATGTTTTTATTGGTTATCAATCATATTATAATGAGAATGAATCAATGTCATACTGATTGTTATTAACACAAAATGAGTAAAGTAGAAACTTACTAATGATATCATTTGCATCAGCTGAGTTTTTCCTCTGTGTGTGTGTGTGTATTTTTGTTATTATTTCTGCTTTTACCAGACTGCTTCTGGTCCTCTTTCTATCTATTCCCAACCCCTCCCCAGGGCAATTAAAATACTCATTTCCAGCTTTAAATTCCCCATCTTTAACTTAACCTTTTTTCATTATAAGGAAGTATAAGCCACACGACAGAAAAATGAAGAAAACAAATTCTCCCTAAAACCATTAAATCCATTTTGAAATATTTACATTTTGAGTTTTCCCTTTATGCTTAAAACAAAGCAAGTTAAGGTCAGTGTGTAGGCAGCTTAATGTATCACTTTCTCTCCTACCAATATTATGAGTATTTCTCTACAGTACTTGTCTTTAGAACCATAATTTTTAAGGGTCACAAACCATTCCATTTGTGGATAGACCATAATTACCTGTTAGGAATTTAATGCTACAAATTCTATGCTACAAATGAGACTGTGGTAACGTGCATTTTATGTTTAAAATGGATTTTATGTTTATGGGTCAATGGATGTGACCATTTTTATCATTTCGACTCATCTTTGATGGCAATGATTATTATTTGAGATTTCTGGCTAGTTTTGAAGGCAACAAAAGGTCTGTCATTCTGATTCACTTTTTGCCCAGATACACACAATTCTGCCCCATCTCATAATGCCCTAGTATTCCAATTTGGGCAGTTTCAGGGTCAACAGCTACTTCCACACTTCAGATTATTTCCTTAGTACAAATTCTGAAGAACAGAATTCTTGGGTCAATGGATGTGATCATTTTTATCATTTCGACTCATCTTTGATGACAATGATTATTATTTGAGATTTCTGGCTAGTTTTGAAGGCAACAAAAGGTCTGTCATTCTGATTCACTTTTTTTTTCCCGGATTACTAACCATTTTTAAAAGCAGAATCAGGGTGCCTGGGTGGCTCAGTGGGTTAAAGCCTCTGCTTTCGGCTCAGGTCATGATCCCAGGGTCCTGGGATCAAGCCCCACATCGGGCTTTCTGCTCTGCGGAGAGCCTGCTTCCTCCTCTCTCTCCCTGCCTGCCTCTCTTGCCTACTTGTAATCTCTGTCTATCAAATAAATAAATAAATAAATAAATAAGTCTTAAAAAAAATAAAAGCAGAATCATTTTCTTATTTATTTTGCCAGAAATACCATTTTTCTTTTATGAATCAGCTATTTCTGTCCTTCACCTCCAAATGAAGGGATTGTGGCATTATGACATTTTGGGTTAACTACATCTCTGACTTCTTCTCTTCAGATAGATATTCAAGAGTTAATTTTTCCTTTTTCAAGAAAAGCAGTATTTGATTGTTAGCACAATTATAACCCAGAGTGATTCCACCCCAAAACTTGCCAGTTGCGTCATATCTGAAAGAGAGCAGTTGCGTTTTTGATCACATTATTGAATTCTAGTATTTTTTGTTTCTCCTACAGAACCAAACCAAACCCCTAACTTACTGAAATGGTATGTGTCAATGTGCAGAGCCAGGGTCGCTCCTCTGCCCAGATACACACAAATCTGCCGCATCTCATATTCTGATTCCAAATTCATACCCTACTAATTATGAAAATCAACATTATATGTAAAACAGAGCCTTTCTGTGGCTTACCTTGTCCATATCTATTAATGTGACAGGAATGTTTCTTCCAACTACCACCATCACTGTACGACCACAGTTATCAACACCTGTGAACAGGAAATGTGATCAGCGCCCAGAGACTTTATTCCAAGACTGGACTCTGATGTTATAAAAGTATTCTACACAAATATAAAAGACTGAAAATCAAGAACTTACATTTTTAAAATTTTATCTTCAGATGTTTTTCACTATGTGGCAAACAATACTTTTTTTTTTTTTAGCTTCATTAAATTTTGATGACTGCCCTTACTATTAAGATAAGTTTTCTTACAGGTTTTAAATCAGGGACAGCCAAAGGTAAGGCTGCAGGGCACAGACCTTTTATACATAGCTTTTTGCTTAAGTTCACTATGATTTTTAATAACATTAGTGATCCAGGAAAAACTACTTGGAATTCAACTCTGAAAATTAATAAGTACTATCTGAAAAAGAAATTTAATGTGGTAAGGAGTGGAAATCTGAGAAATTTCACCATCTCCATCATATGTTTATGTAAGGTTTGAATTTTGTACAGCAAGTGGATGACATTTTTAAAAGCAGAAAAAATGTTCAAAGGTAAGAAAAAGGATATTAAGAAGAAACAAAGTTGGCCAATGTAGAACTATAAGATGAAAATCTGTAGGTTGATGTGTTATTTTTACAATCTTGACAATGAGCAAAAACTATCCCCATTAGTATAAAAATACTTTTTTCACAGATAAAACAAAATCAGAGAAAAATGAAGTTTCTAATAGCATGCGAGAGAAGGTCCTTAATTAGTAAAAGTTACTATGTCCTTAAGCTCACCTGTTTGGTATAAGGCTTTTAGAGAAGCAATATCAGATAGATCCTCAGATCTTGCTTGACATAACCAGCGATTGTAACTAGAGAAATAAAGGACATAATTATTAAAATAACCCCTTGTAAATTAAATTTACAAATGGAATCTGTTTTTATCTTTCCCTAAAGAATGGGATTTTATTATAATGTGCAAGGAATTAAGGAGGTCATTATACTATGCAGAAACTCTACTAATGTGTTACTGATAAATACAAATGAGTTACCGAGTAACTGAGAAAGGATGGTGTTCATACTAAACGATTTAAAAAAATCCTTTATAATAAAGTGAAGACTATTCATATAAATGGCAAAGATACCAAGTACTCAATTTAAGTTTTCAAATACTGTTATTTTCCTTTACTAAAAAACATGCAAATAGGAAATCTTAAAAACCTCAAAAGCAGTTATGTAAAATAGATGTTCACTCATCCAACAACAACTTGGTATTGAGAATCCTACAGAGAACGGACATGGTCAGTGCCCTCAAGGAGTTTACTTTTCATAAGAAAAACAGATAAATGTTCAACATGTTATCTGGGACCACAAAGGAACTAGGTAATTTTATGCAGGAAGTCCAGGCTTATTTAATGATTGGTTAATCAAACCAGTTGCCTGATAATGCATATAGCAGATCCTAGGGACTGCAGCCTGGCTTTAGCCTAAGAGGGCATTAAAACTAGAAGAGACATTAAAGATTTCAAAGAGAATAAATGACCTGCAAAAGGTTGAGCTTATCTTAGTTACCAGCCAATTATTGGTGGAGCTGAACTTGAAGCTTTACTCAGATCTCCAGATTTCTGAAAAGGTCAGTATTTTTTCTACTATTTCATACCGCTTTCTTAAAATTCAAAGGGCCACTCATTTGTGAAAAAAGCTTTCAAGGCACTGAAATGCATGAAAAGCAACTTTTTTTTTTCAAAGATTTTATTTATTTATTTGACAGAGAGAGATCACAAGTAGGCAGACAGGCAGGCAGGGTGGGTGGGGGGAAGCAGGCTCCCTGCTGAGCAGAGAGCCTGATGCGGAGCTCAATCCAAGGACCCTGAGATCACGACCTGAGCCAAAGGCAGAGGCTTAACACACTGAGCCACCCAGGCGCCCTGAAAAGCAACTTTTGAAGCATCTAGGTCACATAGGGCAGCATCCCATAACATAAGGAAAACTAAACCAGGAGGGGGTGACTTGGTTTCTAATCCTATCACTTTCTGTGCAACCAGAGTAAGTAAAGCTGTTTCACCTCTATGGACTTGCTTCCTCATCTGCCAAGTGGTGCTTATGCAGAACACTTTTCAGGTATAAAGCACAATTACACAGCTAAGCATATTTAATAGGAAGCCTATTACATTTGGATTGTAATCAACAGTGTCTGCTAGTGTCACAGAAATTGTAACTGCCTGCAAAAAAAAATACTTGGTATCACATGGTTCCACAGTTTTCCTTTTTAAATTTGGAAACTTGGGGAACCTGGGTGGCTCAGTCTGTTAAGAGTCTGACTCTTGATTTCGGCTAAGACCATGGGCTAAGACCATGATCTTAGGGTTGTGAGATCAAGACCCAAGTTGGGCTCCATGCTGGGCGTGGAGCCTATTAAAGATTCTCTCTCTCCCCTTTGCCCTCTGCCCTTATCCCCTTCCTTTAAAAAAAAAAAAAAAAATTAAATAAATAAAAGGAAACTTGCCCACCTATGTAAATTGAAAAATCAAAGAGAAAATAGCTTTGAATTTTGGTTTAAGACACAATTTGCAAGTCAAGGGAAGACCTTGTTTATGGTAGTTCTCCTTAACCATATGTTCTGTTCCTATTTTTACATGGAATCACTTCCTTGGTTATTTACACTAAATTCCCAATCGTACTGTTTTCTAATTGTCTTATGATTAAGTCATCTTCACAACAAGACTGAACAGAATGCATCTTAAGTGGCTTATAAACATCATAGGTCCTAACACAAATCATGCAACAGGAATTCAGTAAATGTCAGTTAATTTCTATACTCTATTCTTGGATTCATTAGCTCATTTCTCAATGATGTACTGTGTTCATGCAAGGGCGTGCATCATAGTAGGGGCTCAGATCTTTGTTTAATGAAATAGTAAACATGAATATTATTCAAGATATTTTGGGGGGCATCTGAGAATGATAGCAAAAGGTCCTTGGCTTCAAAGAGTTTAAAGTTGAACATATCAGATAGACACATAAAGAATTAACTCTGTGGTAAGACACAATGAAACAAGTAATCCAGCAGAGGTCTAAATATTCTATCACTACGCCAAGGGGAGGAGAGGAGGGCAGAGTGAGGGGGAGTGGAGTGGAGGCAAGGTTCAGACATGTGGAACTAACTGCTCCCCCTTCTTTGCACCATAAAGATTAGCACAAGACTTCACCCACTTACAGCCAGTGTTTCCTTCTGCTCTTAGACAACAAAGAGGGAATGCATCTTACTTGTCTCTATATGTCCAGGCAATCTCCAGGGTTACTCCTGATGCTGAATAACAATGTGTTCAATGAACTCTGAAAAATTTTTTTTTTCAAACTGGAATTCAGGTGCACAAAACAGAATTAACCTTGGCTCAAAACACTCTCATCATGGGTACACACAGGGTTTTCTTTAAAAAACTGATTATCTAGGGGCGCCTGGGTGGCTTAGTCAAGTCAGTTAAGCACCTGACTCTTGATTTCTACTCAGGTCATGAGATTGAGTCCCAGTCTGGCTCCGCCCTCAGTGGGGAGTTGGCTTGAGAGACTTTCTCTCTCTTGGCCCCCTCCCCCACTTGGGCATACTCCCTCTCTAAAATCAATCCAACCAATCTTCAAAATGTTTTAAAAACCGGTTATCTAATCAGTTATTTTTAATGAAGTAATAAGCATTCTGAAACCTACTACCCCAAACAAAAGCCAGCACCCAGCAATAATCTACCTCTAATCCCCTTTGATTCTAGCCCCTGCCCCCATAACCAGTCTCTAGAATTGCCCATCCATCATTTTCTTGCTTCCTTTTTTATATCCTTTTGGTTCATCTCATGTACTCCTAAAAATTTTTTTGGAAAAAGCTTATTATACTGTATGCAATCTTTTGGGTCTGACTTGTTGGATTTACTAGACTGCTAGCATTGAGTGGCAATGCTGTTCTTTCACTTTGACAACTACATGATGTATCTGTACCATATGGAAACTACAGTATTTTTTAATCCACTCTCTTACTGGTAGGTACTTGGGACTGTCCCCAGGTTTTTGCTCCTATGCATAGTGCTACGATCAACTTATTGAACATTGAACATGATACATGTTTCCTTGTATATGTGTGCACGGTTTCTCTTGGGTAGATACACAGGAGTTGAAGTGCTAGGTTATAGGTATATTCGGTTTTAGGAAATAAGACCAGACCTCTTTTCCAAAGTGGTGTACCCATTTATATTTCTACAAGCAGTGAATATGAGATTCTATGAATCCATGTCCTTCTCAACACTTGGTATCAGCAGATATTTTAACTTCCGCCAATCAGGTCTGAAATGGTATCTCATTTTGGTTACTAGTGATGCTGAGATCCCATTCATGTTCAATGGGTATGTTTTCCTCTTTTGTGAGATGCCCGTTCATATTGTTTATTTTCTATAGGCCTATTTGTTCTTTTCTTACTTATAGGAATTCTTGGTATATCTTGATAGTAATCATTTGCTAGTTATATTTACTTTGAGTACTCCCATTCTATAATTTGCTTTTCACTTTCTTTAGGATTCATTGCCCCACTTGCCAGTGTTCTTAATTTTAATATAATCAAAGCTATTTTTTCTTTTATAGTCAATGCTTTTTATATCTTGTTTAAGAAACCTGTCCTTTCTCCAAGGTATAAAAGGTATTAGCCTATAGCTTCTTCCATGAGTATGAAAAAAAAAAAATTAAGTCCTTAATCTATCTAAAATTGACTGTAGTCCATGGTGTGAACAAAACTCTAAAATGTTTTGAACCTTGATCTGTGATTAAAAACTTGAGATCCTAGAATAGATTTTGGTTGGCAAAAGCAACATCTATACGAGCATGTTCATGGGGAGAAGGCTTATAGCTTACATGAGAATTTTAAAGGCTTTATGATTCAAAAAAGGTTTAGTATCATTGCTGAGACACTGGTGCTGCTCCAGTTTCTAAGGATTGAAATGAAGTCCAGGGCAGCAACTCAAGACTATCAGCTTCATCTGGTTTCTTCTTTATTAAGTCTCCTCCATTCCCACTAGGATCATGTAAGCTTGATTTGATTATCTAGTCAATTTTCTTTTCTTTTAAATAAGTATTTGGGAGGAGGGAATAAAAGCAAAAAATTCCTCAGCCAGTAGAGAAAAAATGCTTCATTTCCCTCATCTAGTCAGAAAATATTTTAAAATTTCCATTATATCTCTTATAAACTGCACCTCATTTTTGCTGTTGTTTCTGCATTTTATTTCAATAAAGATATGTAAGCTTTTATCCCACTCCAACAATCAAAAGCTAAATAAAGGAAAACATCAACTCAAAATAGTTTTTTGTTTTCTTAGAGCTTATTCCAAATAAACAGATTCCTATTACTTGTTGGGTAAACTAATAATCATAGGTAAACAGTCACACAAAATATGGCAAAATGGCAGCAAAGGTGGCCACTACAGAGCTCTGAAGGCAGAAATATTACATAGTTTCTCAATAGGCTACAATCAACTAAGGTTGGTTGCTATCTCCATAAAGCTAATAAAAGGCAATCTCTTCCAGTTAGTCAATTACTGTCCACATGCATAGTCACAGGTTGAATGATGAAGAAAATTCACCCTAAAAACTTTTAAAAGACTAATGACTAACCTATTTGTGTACAACCAATAGCCTGGGTTTTGGAATCAACACAAGTTTTTCCTGGCCTTAGGCAACTGCCCCACCCTGACTTAGTTAGGACCCTTGTTGTATACTTACTGCATCCTATAACTTAAAATAAATTATTCATATAATAATTAGTTTAACATTCCTCTCCTCTGCAAGATTCTAAGCTCCACGAGGGCTGGGGCTGTTCTGTTTTGCATGTCACTTTAGTATGTTTTCAGCATGACACCTGGCACATTGATAAGGGCTCAATAAATACCTAATAATGAAGGAGATAAAGTTTTTATTGTGGGAAATGACTTAAGAGTTGTAGGCAACTGGTCTTAAGCTGACGGAGGAAAACTAATGAAAAAGTTACTGTAAAATAATTTTTTAAGAGTTTTAAAAGCTCCAAGAAACAACAGTGAGCAGAGTAACAGGTAAATCTAAATAAAAATTGATTGCATAAAATGATTATTATGAAATAATAAATTTGGTAAGTGCTAAAAAAAAAAAGTTTTAAAAGCTCTATCTTTGAAAAAGAATATTGCTTCCTAATTTTTGTAGTAAGCCAACTTCTTCCTTATGATATACCCAAATTAGTGTCACAGTTGGATAGAAAACCTAGAAATATTAATAAAGAACCAGACAACATGCTAATTTTTTTCAGGTGAATTACCACACAGAGATAATGATGTGGCAAGGCAATGCCATCAAAGCAATGATCTAACCCTATGTAGCCAATCCATGGGAACTTTAGTTCTATTACTGATGGAAGAATTGAAAGCTTTCAAAAAGATGTTACTAATAGAAGACCTACTTCCTCAGATTTAAAAAATGTGTGTGTGTGTGTGTGTGTGTGTGTGTATACATACATATCTATGTATACATCTCTCTCTCACTTGCTTAATCTGATCAATTAACACAATTAACAGAAACCAGACTCATTACATGTAAAAAGCCTTATTTAGAAAAGATAAAATTATTAAAAAAAAACAAAAACCCACAGCCTGCAATCTTAAACATTCAGCACATGGCAGAGTATGCAAACAGATGACTCATAGCTCAGTTATACCATAAACTCCAAAACAAGTAGTCATCAGTTCTCAAACTTTTTGGTCTTAGGGCCCTTTTATGTTTATGTGTCAGTTATACCTACCAATATTCACCAGATTAGAAATAAAAACAGAAATTTTAAACATAATTATTTGTAAATCTAAAAACAATAAAAAGCTTTATGTGAACAAAAATAACTTCTATGATAAAAACTGTGTTTAGGGAAAAGAGTTAACATTCTTTAATATCTTTGCAAATCTCTAAGTTCTGCTGGATTCTCACATCTGCTTTTGCATTTAATCTGCTGCAATGTGACATGGTAAGTAGCCTCTGGAAAACTCCACCAAACACTGGGAATGAGAAGGAAAAGGGCAAATATGTCTGAATAGCGTTATAAAACTAGTTGTGGTCTCACAGGCTCCCTATAAAAGGGTTCCTGGTTCCTTGACCACACTTTTGAGCTGCTACTATTCTGAAGTATTCTGCAGCATAGCTATGAGACACCTCATCTTGAATCATCACAGGCACTGGACACTTAAATGGGAAATCTGAAAACCTTTTGATTCAGATGTAGCTTATTACTCAAGAGAACTGTGTGACAGAGGCACCTGGCCCATTTCTTAGTTCAGGCTCTGGGAGCTAAAGGCTGTGCTCTTTTGTCAGTTGGCAACTATGTACTGACTACATGGGCACACAGCCTGACCACCCTTCAGAACACACCCCTGACATCTGAAGGTCGTGTGGCTCACTCATGAATTTTAAAACAGAGGGACTACCTTATTTATCTCAGTATATTTTAGTACCTAGAATATTATCTTGTAAAGAGTAAATATCTAATGTTTCCTGAACTGAATGGAAACTACTGACTGTATAACAAATATGAATCTCAAGATCAAGGCCCTCTACTAGGACAGTACTTTCCATGCTGTGTTCATATTCCTTCCTAGAATCTATTCCTTTGCTCAGGACTCCTTTCCAAAAAGGTGTGAATAGATTTATTTAAATATTGCCTTGAACTAGTCATTAGTAAGTAAAACAAATGTCCTCATTAAAGAGAGAAAGAGACAAAGACAAGCCTCCATTCTAACAAACTTCAAAATTTCCAGATTATCTGTAACTCTCATGGAGAAATGAGAAAGATATGAGGGGTGTGTGAATGTGTAAGAGAGAAAAAGAGAGAAGAGGTTGGCTGATTTGAGAGAAGTGGTAACAGTGCAGTTCTTTGTAATATGAACACAAAAAATCTCCAGTCCTTTGCCAACTTGTCTGAAGCCGATTTGTTTAAGTGGGCTGAAGAAGGTGGTCGAGAAGGGAGATGTGCCACAATAGCCACTTTGAAGGCTCTTTCTCAGTGAACTGGAACTCTGGGCAAGCCAGTCTAGGGGATCACTTACCCCCTGTAAAGTAAAGGAGACACACTAGATCAGTATTTAGAACACAAAAGAATCACTTAAGAAACTTTAGAAGATTTCTGAGCCTCTTCCACAGAGATTCTGATTCATGAAGTTTGGTGTGGGGCATACACATTTTTACCAAGCAGCCCTGGTGATTCTAATGCTTACAGACTGCATACTCCACTTTGGAAAAACTGTTATCAGATGATCACCCAAACTCCTTTCAACTATAAGGTACTGGTGAGAGACCATAGACCAGTGGTTCTCGAAGTGTGGTCCACTTCTTCAGGGGGTCTGCAAGGTCAAAACTGTTTTGACAGTTTCACAATGACACTGAGACATCATGTGCCCTTTTCACTGCATTGACATTTGCGCCAGTGGTGCAAAAGCACTGTTAAGTAGACTACTGGTGCTCTAGAATGAATCAGGGCAGAGGAACCAGATTCAGTACTAGCAGTCACTGTTCTTCACTGCCAAAATTCTCACAGGAAAAAAAAAAAGAAAGAAAGATAAAGAAAAAATCCAGTTTAAGAATGTCTTTGATGAGGAGGTAAAAAATTAATTTTATTAAATCAACCCTTGGAACACATCTTTTTAAGATTAATGTATCATAAAATGGGAAGGACACATGAAGTAATTCTGCATACTGAAGTATGAGGTTGTCTTGAAGAAAGGCACTATATGACTTGTAAGCTAAACTCTATTGCTTTTTTTCATGGAACACTGTTTTTCTTCAAATAATGACTGGCAGACAAACTGTGGTTATTCAACATGAGTATTTGGCAGACGTTTTCTCAAAATGAATAAAGTGACCCTATCATTTCAAGAAAAACAGCCAACGGTATTTCTTGCCAGTGATAAAACTTGAGCTTTAAAATATACATATATTGTTGGAAAGTTTGTATCCATTCCCAGAACTTACAGTTCCTAATACTTAAAGACTTTTCTAATGACATCAGTGGCAATATTAACAAATGTAATTTTTTTTACATCATATAATGAAATGTATCGGTATCTAGGAGATCTGAAAAATTCAGTGAATCAGTATTTTCCAAAAGACAATCCATCATGTTATAATTCATGCTGTAAATTCCCATTACAAAACCCATTCAAAGAGCAGGATAGAACAAACATTTTAATATAACAACATAAAAATTCACAGATATGCTTTGAGATTCCTATTATAACTAAGCTTTAAGAAACTACCACTTATCGAGTTATGTTATAATATCAAAGAAGATCATAAGTTATTTGAAAAGGCTATTAACATATTCCTCCCCCTTCAAATTACATATCTGAGTGAGGTTAGATTTTCTTCATATACTTCACCCAAGATAACTTATTCCAACAGTTTGAATGCTGATATGAGAATCCAGCTGTCTTCTATTAAGCCAAACATTTAAACACTGGCAAAAATGTAAGACAGTGAGTGCCATATCTTCTCACTCATTTTTTAAAATAGTTATTTTTCAAAAAACATGATGGGTTATTTTTAAATAAATTAATAAACAATTTTTCATATGATAAATATTGGTAGGTACAAACCATGTAAACAAAAGCTCTCTGGCATCCTCAACAATTTTTAAGAGTGCAAAGGGGCCTGAGACTAAATTGTGTGAGAACCACTGCCTTTGACTAGAAAAAGGTACCCAGACCTAACAGTGCAAGAATCACAATGTGAAAAAGTTTCAAAATATATACAGATGCCAAAGTCCCAGTGATGTGAGGGAGAGCCCCCTCGCTGTATTTAAGGAAAAATGTTTGATGGATGATTCTTACACATGCCAGTTAAAAAACCACTAAAACTCTTACTTGATGGTGACTGCCTTTGCAAAAGCTAGTCATTGCTGCCACCTAGTGGTAAATTTGCTGTCATTTCTAAAAATAAAATCAAAATAACATGAAGACCAGAAACTCACAGAGACACAGTATTCTATCTAATTCTGTGAGGAACTCCAGAGGCCATCTAGTCCACTCCCAGTTTATAGATAGAGACTTAAAACAACCATCCATCACTGCAATGTACTGTGATAAATGCTAATGCTATGCTTTGGTTAAGTATAGGGTATGAAAAAGAAATAGAGGAGGAGGCACCTGTTCAGATTTCTCTTCTGTCTATCCTGGCTTATCTCCAAGGAGTTAAATTTCCAGAAGAAATTACTTTTAAGGTGAAACCTGGAGAATGGGCAGGAATTAAAGGATGAGGGTATTCCAATCAAAAGGGATGGCAAGTACCAAAGCTAAAAGGTAAAACAGACAATGATTTACTCAGTTCCAAGGAGAATAGCAATCTCAAGAGTTTGCTAAGTACCAGGTGCTCACAACAACCCTATGTTAACCTCTCAACTAATCCCATAAGATAATGCTGATATGAACTGTTTAGAGTTTATCATTTTTCTTTGCTTTAAAAGTTTCTGAAAAGCAGCTAGCTTTCTAAGGACTGTTAATCCTTGGAAAAGCTTAACCAGAATTACATAAGCTGCTTTCCTTTATGCTTTAAAAAGGACTTATTCAGAATTGCTTTAGAAAGCACCATAAGATACCTAGGAATATACCTAACCAAAGAGGCAAAGGATCTGGACTCTGAAAACTATAGAACACTTATGAACGAAATTGAGGAAGACACAAAGAAATGAAAAATGTTCCATGCTCATGGACTAGAAGAACAAATATTGTTAAAATGTCTATGCTAGGGGCACCTGGGTGGCTCAGTGGGTTAAGCCTCTGCCTTCGGCGTAGGTCATGATCTCAGAGTCCTGGGATCGTACCCTGCATCGGGCTCTCTGCTCAGTGGGGAGCCTGCTCCCCCCGCCCCACCGCCTACTTGTGATCTCTCTCTCTCTCTGTCAAAAAAATAAATAATTTTTTTTTTTTTTGGTCAGAGAGAGTGAGTGAGCACAGGCAGACAGAGTGGCAGGCAGAGGCAGAGGGAGAAGCAGGCTCCCCGGTGAGCAAGGAGTCCGATGTGGGACTTGATCCCAGGATGCTGGGATCATGACCTGAGCTGCAGGCATCTGCTTAACCAACGGAGCCACCCAGGCGTCCCATAAATAAAATCTTAAAAACAAAAAAAAGTCTATACTATGCAAAGCAATCTATACATTCAATGCAATCCCTATCAAAATACCATCAACACTTTTCAACAGAGCTGGAACAAATAATGCTAAAATTTGTATGGAACCAGAAAAGACCCTGAATAGCCAGAGGAATATTGGAAAAGGAAACCAAAGTTGGCAGCATCACAATTACAGACTTCAAGCTCTATTACAAAGCTGTAACCATCAAGACAGTATGGTACTGGCACAAAAACAGACACATAGATCAATGGAACAGAATAGAGAGCCCAGAAATCGACCCTCAACTGTGTCAACTAATCTTCAACAAACCAGGAAAGAATATCCAATGGAAAAAAGAGTCTCTTCAACAAATGGTGTTGGGAAAATTGGATAGCCACATGCAGAACAATGAAACTGGACCATTTTCTCATACCACACACAAAAATACGCTCAAGATGGATTAAAGGCCTAAATGTGAGACAGAAATCCATCAAAATCCTAGAGGAGAACACAGGCAGCAATCTCTCTGAACGCTGCTGCACCAACTTCTTGCTAGACACATCTCCAAAGGCAAGGGAAACAAAAGCAAAAATGAATTATTGGGATTTCATCAAGATAAAAAGTTTCTGCAGGGGTGCCTGGGTGGCTCATTTATTAAGCTTCTGCCTTTTCCTGGTCCTGGGATTGAGCCCCATGTTGGGCTCCTTGCTCAGCGGGAGCCTGCTTCTCCCTCTCCTCCCTACTTGTGCTCTCTCTTACTATCTTACTATCTCTGTCTCTCTCTCTCTCTCAAACTAAATAAATAAAATGTTTAAAAAACAAAAACAAAAACAAAGGCTTTGCACAGCAGAGGAAATAGTCAACAAAACTAAAAGACAATCTACAGAATGGGAGAAGATATTTGCAAATGTCTTATCAGATAAAGGGCTAGTATCCAAGATCTATAAAGAACTCATCAAACTCAACACCAAAAGAACAAATAATCCTATCAAAAAATGGGCAGAAAACATGAACAGACATTTCTCCAAAGAACATATCTAAATGGCCAACAGACACATGAAAAAATGGTCAACTTCGTTCTGCATTAGGGAAATACAAATCAAAACCACAATGAGATACCACCTCACACTAGTCAGAATGGCTAAAATTAACAAGCCAGGAAAGCACAGATGTTGACTAGAATGTGGAGAAAGGGGAACCTTCCTACACGGTTTATGGGAAGGCAAGCTGGTGCAGTCACTCTGGAAAACAGCATGGAGGTTCCTCAAAAAGTTGAAAAATAGAGCTACCCTATGACCCAGCAACTGCACTACTAGGTATTTATCCTAGAGATACGAATGTAGTGATCCAAAGAGGCACCTGCACCCCAATGTTTATAGCCACGATGTCCACAATAGCCAAACTCTGGAAAGAGCCCAGATGTCCATTGACAGATGAATGGATAAAGATGTGGTATATATATACAATGCAATATTACTCAGCTAGCCAAAAAAAAAAAAAATCTTGGGGCACCTGGCTCAGTCGGTTAAGCATCTCCCTTCAGCTCAGGTCATGATCCTAGGGTCCTGGGATCGAGCCCCACATCGGGCTCCCTGCTCAGTGGGGAGCCTGCTTTTCCCTCTCCTGCTCCCCCCTGCTGTGCTCTCTGTCAAATAAATAACTAAATAAATAAAATCTTAAAAAAAAAATCTTGCCACTTGCAACGACATGGATGGGAACTAGAACGTATTATGCTAAGTGAAATAAGTCAATCAGAGAATGACAATTATCACATGATTTCCCTCATGTGGAATTTAAGAAACAAAACAGAGGAGCATAGGGAAAGAGATGGAAAAATATAACAAGACGAAATCAGAGAGGGAGACAAACCATAAGAGACTCTTAATCATAGGAAACAAACAGGGTTGCTAGAGGGGAGGGAGGTCAGGGGATGGGGTAACAGGTTGATGGACCTTAAGGGGGCACAGGATGTAATGAGCACTGGATGTTATATAAAACTGATGAATTACTAACCTCCATCTCTGAAGCTAATATTATACTATATGTGAATTAACTGAATTGAAATTAAAAAAGAAAAACAGAAAACCTGAAAGAAATGGAATGGCTTTATAATTTCCTTGGGATAAATAGGGGAGAAATAAAGGGCTTTTAAATTGAACAAAACTGTAGATTATGTTTTAATTACAAATATAGTAAAGTAAAAACTTCACAACTCTGCTTTCCCTTTTCTTGTTCTACTTTAAGAACCTAACTTCACCCAGAGGCACAAAAATTACAGCAGGAAGATCAGGAGCTCTGAAATCAGATGTGCATCTGAACACTGGCTTCACCACATATTAACTGTGACAACTGATAAAATTAACTTTGAATTTCTGCATCTACAAAATGGGGTTGGTATCTTCCTCAGCGGATTGTCGTGAATAGATGAGAGCACATTATATGCAGAAAATTTAGCAGATGTAGGCTCCTTGCTTATTTCTCCTGTCCTTCCATGTCTATCAGTTCAAAGGGGTTTGCCTTACTTTCTTTGATGTTGCTTCTGCAGGGCTGCCTCTGATAACTGTCCCTGAAGGATCAGTCGTCTTTGCTTGTCAATATCTCCTTCCATTCGAGCAAAAGCATGAGAGCCGATGAAAGAGAGGTCAACTCCCAAGCCTTCAGCTTCCTCTTCTTGGTTGTCTGTAACAAAAATACTATCAACAGAGAGCTTATGACAAAACCTGACAGTAAATGCTACAGATTGTGAATGCTGCAACAGGGATGACTGTGACGTATTAAAAATAAAACTGGGGTTGAGGCTATTTTTTTGAGAATCAAACTGAAATCAGATTTAGGCATTTGAACAACTGAAGTAATGCAAGAAACCACCAGTCCTTGTGTGACAGAAGTTTTAGGAATACATGAAATCAAATCAAGATGACCTGGGTATAACCTTAGGAAGGAAAGAGCAGAATGTAATGATATGCAAAAAGATAGAATTAGTTACACCATACGTAGGTTTAAAGAAGGGTTACAGCACTGCATCTAACAGAAGAGACATATAAAGAACAGATGTTTGGGGTCACTTATCCCTACTAAAGGAGGGAGCACATGATAAATTGATTCAAAAACTGGAGTCCTTTTGTCAGATAATTCTCAATGGCAGATGACTGGACCAGGGCTGTAGGGTACGATCCACATTCACTAAGATATATCTTCACTCTAATTTAGCATCCTCGTTTTCTATACCTGTCATGCCTACATAATCATCTGGCTCATATGAGTTCTAGTTCTCACTGCAAATTAATAGATCAACTTTTTAATGTATTCAGATGATCATTTTATGTTTGGCTAGAAGTCAGTACTTTTGGTCATGTCTCTTAGTGTGTTCCCCACTTTACTAGCTTTATTAAAATAAAAAAAGTTTTTTGTTGTTGTTGTTTTTTTAAAGAAAGGAAAAAAAAATGCCTTGGTCCCTGGGGTTTTTCCCAAGGCAATGCCACTACCTGAAACCCAGTCAGGTGAGCCATCCAGCTGGGACTTCCTCACACCTACTTCACTGCTCCTCCAACTATGACAGGCCAACAGCTGAGAAGAGTTTGTTTTTATGAAAAAATACCCATGAACAAATCAAATAAAGCTGATTTTACATCTATTTTAACAGACTGAATATTCTGACAACATTTATGAATACTAGGGCTTACAAGCCCTCTTTAAACATGGTGGACACAAGGAACTCCTTTGGCTAATGAGTTAGCCTAATCTGCTTCAAATCATTACGATCTCAAACCAGGTTTGCAGTTATTGCTCCTTGTCATACAAAATGCATTTATGCATTTAGGAAAAACTATATTCTGCAGTGGTGGTCATGATCATGAGAATTCCCAAATAACTCTGGACATAACCAAAGTACACGGGTAGCCCTCCAGGAAAGCATGGCTCAGACATTTTCTGATGGTACACCATTTACAATTTCCTCCATTTGATTTAAGGCTGTGTATTGGTCTTAAACTTAATGTCACATCCACAGAGAGCTCCCCAACGGTAGACTGGACTTTCTCCTTATTGGTGGTGTTTTATCAGACCTAAGTTAAAAGCAGATGAGCAGCGTTCTATAGATTTTAACTTGATGCTCATTTAAAAGTGTTCACAGTAGGAATATCATAGTAATTCCTAAGCTGCTGAATTTTCAGATCAAGTTCTAGCACTGAAGCTTGGGAGGCATTGTCTCCACACAAGGGAGTTATGACCTTAACTATGTACCCATGAAGATCAATATAAACTGTCATATAGCACAGATTCAGAAGGGTTCCCATCCTACCATGTTCTACCATTGCTTCAATCTACATGAGAATATAATCTAAAGAAATAAAACAATTGATAATGGTACTCCTGTTTTAGTATTTAATATTAGGCCTCATTTTTGACGGATAATGTTAAAGCTGCTGAAAATCTTAGCTGACTATTAACTATGTACTTGATTGCTATCTCAAAAAGGTCCTGCATACAACTATGAACTTCATGAGGGTGCAAATGTTGTTATATCCACCTCTGGATCTCTACTCCTAAGAGACTTAATATTTTGTGTGTGGGTGGGGGTGGGTGTATAAATATATGTATTTTAACTTAAAAGACCCAATATTTTTTTTAAAGATTTTATTTATTTATTTGACAGACAGAGATTACAAGTAGGCAGAGAGGCAGGCAGAGAGAGAGGAGGAAGCAGGCTCCCTGCTGAGCAGAGAGCCCGATGTGGGGCTCGATCCTAGGACCCTGGGATCATGACCCGAGCTGAAAGCAGAGGCTTTAACCCACTGAGCCACCCAGGCGCCCCTTAAAAGACTAAATTTTAACAAGAAGAAGACTCTAAAAACATCTAAGTGGGGCCTGAACTTAATGTCACACCACAGAGAGCTCCCCAAAGGTAGACTGAACTTTCTTCATAATTACTGGTGGTGTTTAATCAATCCCTGATAAAAGAGGGAAATTAAGAAAAGCAGAACTCACCTTCCGGGGCACCAGGTTTTTCACATATTCTAATCTGTCGTTCAGGTACCACAGGCTCCCCTTCTGCATTTCCAATATCTGCAGGTAGGTATGGCAATGATCGGTATTCCTCCTTTAGTGACCTTGGGAAGTACAGAGGTAGCAGCTTTTGGTAAGTAGCCTGTGTCAGAAAAGCAAGACATTCTGTGAAAAATAATGAAGTAACAAAGCACACGAGCTTGGTGCTGTTTCAGACACTGGGAAGACAGCCTCCATCAAGAATAAAAACCTTACTACTTCTAAGCTCAACTAGACGCTATCTGGGACCCTCAAGCAGTTCTTATGTTAAAGGTCAGGGTATTATCAGATGGTCAAGTTAAACGTGACTCCCATCCAACTTCAAGTCACTGAACCAATAAATGCGTAAGTCCTCCCACTCCTGTCCTATTGTCATTTGCCCCTCCCTTGGAGTATCTTATTTATCTTTTACAATGATTTCAAGTTTATCACCTCCCATGGGAAGCATTTAACCTTGTGCAGGCTGCAGTTATGCACTCCTATCCATTCCATACCTTCAGTAATGCACTTATCATAGTTGCCATAACTTATCTGAATGGTATGTCCCCACCAACAGACAATGGATTCCTTGAGGACAATGACCCTCCCTTGTTCAACATGTGTATTAACAGAATCTAGTGTAATAAACTTGGAAGCTACAGATACTCAGCAAAAGATCACTAAATGAATAGGTAAACCAGATGAAACAAGAGATAGCAAACAAGAAATGTGCCTCATTTCAGCAATTTCAAAAGTATTTATAATCATGTATATTGCTATTAATATCATGAATGGATATTTCACATGTGTCAACTCATTCATCACTGTACTCTTGCGATATAAGTACTACTAATACTCCCTATTTTATCAAAGCGCAGAGAGATTAAGTAACTTGCCCAAGGACACAAAACAGCAAAAATAATACAAGCTGAACTGGATAGAGCACACTAAGACTAAATAAAATTTAATAAGGGTTAAAAGAAAAAGAACTCGTTTTCTAAAATGGCTCTAAATTAAATTGAAACATACTAAACCTAACTACACACAACAAAACAAAAAAAACCCTCACAATTTATTCAATGCTAGTCACTAGGCTGGGATGTCATGATTCCAGGTAAGGTAGACCCAAGGCTTTCCCAGCACAGCAATTTTCCAGTTACACTGCCCAGGCACCCAGTACTTGGATTATAAGGTGATGCCTTGAGAGATTTCAAGAGCTAATACAGGGAGCAAAGCAAAATAACACCTTGTAAAATTTCACAAAATGAAAACAGTTTAGCAGTAAAAACAGGACTAAATGCTCTTTCTTAACTTGTTTTTAGTCTCTAATATGTGTTCTTTTCAACAAAGGATGGTAAGGCCCACTGCCAAATACATACACAGATAACTAGAATTTGCCTGCTGGCAATTCAGTAAATAGATAATGATGAGGCAAAGGCAAACAAATAAAAATGAGATTAAAACAATGCAACATAATTATCAAAATACCTCTTCTAGTTCAGAGACAGCAAATACTACTTTTTCAATGGTCTCTCCATGAATTTCTAGGAATCTCCTTACAGTGCCTAAGGAAAGGAATAGAAAAAATTATTCAATAAATAAGAAATAACCTGTGTGAAGAAAACTCAAACTCTTCAAAGTTTTATTTTTATAATGGATCACTCCTCATTTCAGTCAGCTCTCTGCTCAATGACACATCAGTGAAGCCTGCCCAGAGTACTGTATCTAAAACTCCTCTGATTTGCTTTCCTCCAGAGCAAATATTATAGACATTTTGTGGAGTCTCTTGCTTATTTTAGATCTTCTCTGCCCTCCCTGCCCCATCTGCTAGAATGAAAGTACCCCGCCAGCAAGAGCTTTATTTTATTTACTGCTTTATTGCCAGCTTTTAGAACAGTGCCTGGCCATAGAAGATGCGGATTCCAGACAAGTCTTCCTTATCCAGTGTATTTTTATTCCTTGGGGCCTCTCTATCTGCTCATTCATTAGTTATAGTATTCAGGGAACTACTCAGCATTGCAACCCTGTCAAAATCCCATTGACCAAAGGTGAATTCTTTTTTTCTTAATTTCTATGTTATCCTGATTCTTCCCTATCAATTTCCTATCAATGAAACCTAATGGCCTTTCCTCAGTCCTTACCTCACTAGAGATTTCTCTAGCTTTAGTTTTATGTGCCCATGCCCTAACTTTTAAAAATATTGTTCTCCACATGGGGAGATGGAGAGGAGAAGGGAGTTGAGGGAAATTGGAGGGGGAGATGAACCATGAGAGACTATGGACTCTGAAAAACAACCTGAGGGTTTTGAAGGGGCGGGGGGGTGAGAGGTTGGGGGGGCCAGGTGGTGGGTATTATGGAGGGCACGCATTGCATGGAGCACTGGGTGTGTTGTAAAACTATGAATTCTGTTACGCTGAAAAGAAATGAAATTAAAAAAAAATTAAAAAAAATTGTCCTCAACATTTATTTTCTTGGTATATACATATCAAGAAATATATATATTACAAATATATGATAAATATAAATTACAAATATATAATAAAATAAATACTCTTTAGCTCACCACTTTGGTGGCTTAGCACCAATGTAAATACTGACATTCTCAAAGCTTTATATTCTGTTTTCTGAATAAAACAGCTGAATTCCTTACTGCCTTCTGGGCATATCTGCCCAGATAACCCAGAAACCTTGAACTCCAGAGATCTGAAATTGACCTTCGTCTTTCCCCCGAAAATCTGTTTCTCTATCTATATATTTTATAACATAGCAACATCAAATCACCCATCCAAGCTCAAATCCTGATTTTTTTAACTTTTTTCACCTCTCCCTCCATTCTGCATTTTCAATGGGTTATCATGTCCTTTAAATTCTGCTGCTATTTCTAACATCCATTCCTTCCGTCTTCCAGCTGCTCTTAGGATCTTAATGCTCAAGAAGCCCTCAGCAATAAGCTCTTGTTCTCTTGCTTCTCTTTTCCAGGTCTATATATTCACTGTTGCCTGAGTTATCTTCCTTCCCTTGTCACCCTCCTTACTAAATAATTCTGAGGCTCTGCACTGCTTCTAGGTTAGGATCTAAGTCCCCAGCATTGTTTGCCACACTTAGACTTCAACTGGCCACCCCTCCAACCCTGCCCTTTAGTCCTATTTCCCATCATTCCTCCCACAGACCTTACTTTCAGCAAATTGGCTTCTTTACTGTACTCAGAACATTCCACTTAACTTTCGTGCTATCCTGCCTCTGCTTGCATGGTTACCTTTGACTAGAATACCATTCATTCACCATGACCTATTAGTGAACTCCTCCTCATTTTTCAAGACCCAGTCCAAGGCCATCCAGTTTGTACAGAACTCCAACCTTCATGTTCCTCCTATAACCCAAAAGGCCTCTCTGCCTACTTGTGATCTCTGTCAAATAAATAAATAAATAATCTTAAGGAAAAAAAAGATTTTATTTAGAGATAAAGGGTGCACACATGTGCGAGTAGGGGGAGGAGCAGAGAAAGAGTTGGACAAGCAGACTCTGCACTGAGTACAGAGCAGGATGTGGGGCCCAATCCCATGACCCTGAGCAGGATGTGGGACCTAATCACATGACAATTAAGTCAGATGCTTAAGCGACTGAGCCATCTAGGCACCCTGGCACCAAGTTTTAATTAATAGTGGTTTCCCAGCATATAATAATAGGATTTCCACTAGGAAGACAAAATACAATACCAGACAATAACCAAACTGAATTCCCTCAGCAGAATTCATTAAGAAAAGTAATTCTGCACAAAGGAGAAAAGAAAGAGTTATGTCAGCTGTAAGATTTTAGTACCAACTGCCAATTCAAATGGTTTCTCTCAGAGTTTCATCTGTGCCCTATTCTTTGCAACCAACCAGGATGTTATGTACCTAACTTTTAGTGAAAGCCCTTTAACTGGGGAGAATGACATCTGGGACATTAAAATTCCCAACATGGAAGCACAATAAGAATTAGAGCGTCATCTTTTTTCTCACAACTGTATTCTCATCTATATAGTAGGGGGCCTCCCACACAATCACTCAAAATTTTGCTGAATTAATAAATAACTTGATAAATGTATTTCAATGCAGAGGTTTCTTCAGGCTTCTAATGAAGAACTGAACTATACATGAACCAAGAAAAAAAAAGACAGTCTTAATGGATCTATCACGAGGATATTACTTAGGTTTCAAATGAAATAAATTTTGGTAATAGTTTAATAAGTAGGAAAGAGTTCGGTCCTAAGTACTTAGACTTATATTTATTAGATTTGTTGTTGGCCCACATATGCTGCAATTGATTTCCCAAATGCTCAGAAAGTATGTGAGCAAAGGCCACAACTGTTTATATGTGTGTATTTTTTTAATGAGATGCTACAGTTTTGCTTAGATTTAAGGTACAGTAAGTCAAATAGGCCTTATAAAATATAAGTTAACTTGTCCATCTTTACGTTTTCCATTTCATTTGTGCTAATTCAATTCTTAGATATTGCTTCATCAAAGTCCCTTATGATCACTGTTGATTTTCACCTGCTCTTACTATAAGTACTGTTCAAAGTTGACACCTCTAGGGTAAATCAAGTGATTTATCAAGTGATTTAGCTGGGGCCACAGAGCTGGTGAGACTGGTAGAACTGGGATCAAAAGCCAGTCTTCTGGACTCCTTTTTCAGAGCCTTTTCTATAAAATGTCGTTGCCTCTTTTTTTTTTTTTTTTAATTTTTTTAAAAAATTTATTTATTTGTCAGAGAGAGGGAGAGAGAGCGAGCGAGCACAGGCAGACAGAGTGGCAGGCAGAGGCAGAGGGAGAAGCAGGCTCCCTGCTGAGCAAGGAGCCCGATGTGGGACTCGATCCCAGGACGCCGGGATCATGACCTGAGCCGAAGGCAGCCGCTCAACCAACTGAGCCACCCAGGCGTCCCATAAAATGTCGTTGCCTCTTTAAATTCTGACCTATATGATTACTTTAATAAGAAACAGAGACACTAGCTCAATGTATGAGATGATGGGGCAAGGACTAAGGAATCAGAGAATGTCAAGATTGCCAAGAGCTTTGCCAGGAAGAATTATAAAAAAGCAGGAACTTTGGTTTGGTAAGGTACCATTCAGAATTCATGCAGAGTAGTGATAACCTGGTTTCCTACTGAAGTAGTTCAACTTCAACTCAAGCACAACTGAATTATCTAGCATAACAGACAAGTTATGAGACTTGGGGAGTCAGGAGTCTGCATAACCTTGAGAACATTATAAATTTCTGAACCTCTTTACTTATAAAATGGACACCTAAAACACAAGGCTGTTGAGGCAACAAAATGGAACTTCTTTATGTCTTCTTGAAATACATATTTCTTTTTTTTTTTTTTAAAGAGACTCTTTTTTTTTTTTTTAAATTTATTTATTTGTCAGGGAGAGAGAGAGCGAGCACAGGCAGACAGAGTGGCAGCCAGAGGCAGAGGGAGAAGCAGGCTCCCTGCCGAGCAAGGAGCCCGATGTGGGACTCGATCCCAGGACGCTGGGATCATGACCTGAGCCGAAGGCAGCCGCTTAACCAACTGAGCCACCCAGGCGTCCCTGAAATACATATTTCTTAAGCAAGTATCACATGTAAAGCATTCTTGACATATGGAAGCACTGGAAATGCAAAATAGAAAAAATTTCTGCTCCTCAAGAAGCTCAGTCTAATATATATAAACTGTAACTACAAAATATATAATTTTATTACAAAATCCTTGAGCTGTAGGATCTTAAGTCTTAAAAGTAGCTAATTATTAAATAAGATTACTTATGTCCTCACCCTAAATTCTAGGCTATAGAATTACATGCTAATAATAATTTTATATATTGGAATATGTTTGTAATTTTTTGGTGGATCCAAAACTTTCAGCTCCTCCTCTTTAAATTCTAGAGATAGAAATGGGTCTTAAAAATCATCTAGGGTAGGGACACCAGGGTGGCTCAGTTGGTTAAGCGGCTGCCTTCGGCTCAGGTCGTGATCCCAGCGTCCTGGGATCAAGTCCCACATCGGGCTCCTTGCTCGGCAGGGAGCCTGCTTCTCCCTCTGCCTCTGCCTGCCACTCTGTCTGCCTGTGCTTGCTCGCTCTCTCTCCCTCTCTCTCTGACAAATAAATAAAAATTTAAAAAAAAAATCATCTAGAGTAGTTTTGCTCCTCAATGAGGAGTATCTGCAACAGATGGTCATTTAGCTTCTGCACGAACATTCCTAGTGACAAGAAGTTCACTTAAAATAACCCGTCCATTACACAGACACATCTCAAGTGGGACCAAATCTCCTTCCTTGTGACACAGTCTTAGACCTGCCTTCTACCACCGAAGGTCTTATCTACAATCCTTAAAAGAATCTATGAGCTTACTGAAATTGCACACAAATTCCCTCTATATGTATATTCCTCTGGGAAAAGGTTCCACTTTCTTCCATCAGATGCTCAATGTAATCTACGATGGCTCCCAAAATTGTTCAGAACCACTGCTCTAAAAATGTAGCACAGAGTAAATTCACAGTGAGACTCCTTCAGATACTTGAGATGAGAACCATATATGCGAAAACAATGCATGGTCTCTTTAGGACAAATACCACTAATGTTTCAAATTGTTTGCTCTCCAGCTTGGGTCTCATTAGATAGGACACCCAGAGCTACATACAAATATCTAGATGTGGTCTGAACCTGCAAATAATACAGTGAGATCATGTTTCTCTCGAGCTGAATATCCTGTTTTTGTAACACATATGACATTCTGTCTCATTATGATTGAGCCCAGTCTTTATTTAACCTTAGTGCAAGGATTTATACTTAAAGAGCACCTGTGACAGCTGTTGTTTCAACTGCAAAGTGCTATATAAAGATATTATCTGTTTTGACTTCATTGTTATAGCCTGCTATGATCATTCTGAATATTGATTCAAATACTCAATGCATTTGGCAAAGTTCTTGACTTGGTTTCATTTACCAATTTAATAGGCAAGTCTGTAAGCCTTTTCAGAGAAAAGGTGGAGAAAACATCAACCTGAGAAAGTAAATTGAGCTCAGCAACTTATTAGTACAAAGTTCCCTCCAGTGTGCCATGATCCACTCATCGAGAGATCTCCTTTAGCTATCACTATGTAATAGCTATTAAAAAAAATCCACAAGACTCAATGTATGCACAGCATCCCTATCCTACTTACAAAGTGCTCAGTCAAGTGTGTGCACAGCATCTCCAGTGTTACTTACGAAGTGCTATGTGTGTTGCATCCTCTAAAGGGTAACCTCGTTTTGCAGAATTGATGACACAGAATCCCACAGAAGACATTGATTGCTCTCTGCAGTCAAACAGAAAACACAAACCACCAACAGTCATAATACATACATATGTAATTAATTAAAAAATGCAGCTCAACCTCTCTTTCCCTACCCTCTTAACAAATCTCGTATAACAGTTAAGCCAGCTACACTTTTTAATAATTATATCAATATTATAACTGTACCATCTGGGGGAAATATATTCGAAATAAAGACTGAGTAAAATGGGAATAGGTTAAATTCTTTAGTCACCCAAATCCACTCCTTTTATCCCATTAGTGTGTGAAGATAATAAATTTTATCTTCCGAGTCTTCTTACATGATTTAAACCCCTCAAAATTGACTTCCATGGCTAGGTTTCATTCTGAAACCGGGGCCTTTAACAATGTATGGTATACTGCTTCCAGGAAGTGAATTAGCCGTACTTGGCCAACTGAAGCACATTTCTGTAGCAGCTGTACAGGGAACTCTCAGCGGCTGTGCGATAGCGGCTCTTGTATTTAGGTCCCACTGTATGAATGATGAACCGGGCAGCTAGATTAAATCCTTTTGTCAATTTTGCTTCACCTGTCCGGCAACCTGGAAAGAATGGAGCATATATAAGTCATGGAGGTGTTAGAAAAAACAAAGTCAACAACAGTAGGCATACAACAGAAAAGTAATAAGAATTTTGAGAAATTTCAATTAAAAATATGGACTGAACACAAACATTTACCTCTGCTCCCAAAATGACAGTGAAGCAATACAGTTAAGTATAAAAAACAGAGACAAAGAGAATGGGAGAGGACACGAAGTAGATAGGTATCATCAAAATTCTGGAAGGCAGAAAGTGGCCTAGAAATAACTGATTTCGCAAGCAGAGAAACCTAACTGCTCATAGAAACAGGGTCACCAATACAAAGCAAGCTGGTTGCACTGAAAGGCAGTGTTGGATTCAGGAGAGACTGCTCTGATTCAATTCTTTGGTCTACCACCTTCCTGCTGGGCTACCTGGGCAGATGCTTCAGCTCTCCATGCCTCATTTGCCTATTTAATGGGAATACTACTAGTACTTACTTCAGAGGCCTAAATAAGTCAATACAAGCAAAGTACAAAATGCATTATCTATTACTCTTATTGTTATTATTGCAGAACGCTAGAAAGGCTCAGAAACTGGAAGGCCTACATACTTCTAAAAGCTATGATGTGAAGTGGGACTAAAAAGAGGCTGAGTTAAGTCTGCATAGAAACAGTCAAATCTGCAACACAGCCAGCACAACAAGGTAATGACTTATCACCATAGCAGCTGGAAGGTTTACTCTTTGGAGATGCTGAACTAGAGTTTCTGAACTCCAGAACTCCAGGCATGGCGGCAAAGAGGGGATTTAGTTAAAGTATTACACTCAACAGTGACAGCTCTAGCCCTCTGCTCCTAACTGGCTTCTAAAACGTAGATGCCCACACTTAGACCCCTGAAGGATTCCTTTCCAGGAAACTAAGGAGACCCAAACTAAAGGACTCACAGATTCTGACAACTAAGGGAGGTTCCCCAACAAAACAAAAGGGTTCCTGCTCATCCTCTGCTTCTAGATCCACCAAGCAGTAACTCTTGCCCATGCACACAAAGGTTCCCTTCACTTTCTCAATTCCTCCCTCATAAATACAATTGACACACTGACACTCAAGGATCACCAGGAAGCATGCAAAGCCTCTGACCACAGGGTGTCAAGGCAATGCTCAAAAAAGAGAAAAGGCAACTCCCAAAACCATAATTATTACTGTGTGAGAGGTAAGAGAAGATATAGTACCTCTGAAACAAAATCAGAATGTTGTAAGAAAGAAATATTCAGAGAACAGGAAAAAGTGCTTATATAATTTATAGCCAAGTGAAAAACATGATAGCAGGAACAATAAGTTCAATAGATGGGTTAAAGCTAAAGTTGAGGAAATCTTCCAGAAAATAAAAAGCTGGACAATAAAAAATAAGACAAGAATGGGGCGCTTAGGTGGCTCAGTGGGTTAAGCCTCTGCCTTCAGCTCAGGTCATGATCTCAGGGTCCTGGGATCAAGCCCCGCATCGGGCTCTCTGCTCAGCAGGGAGCCGGCTTCCCCCTCTCTCTCTGCCTGCCTCCCTCCCTACTTGTGATCTCTCTCTCTCTGTCAAATAAATAAATAAAATCTCTAAAAAAAAAAAAAGACAAGAAAATTGGAGGATTAAGCAAGGAGGTACAATATCCAATAGATTTCTTTAAAGAGAGAACATAGAATACAAAGGGAAGGAAATTAGGTAAGAAATAAAACAAGAAATTTTCTAGAACTGAAAGATAAGTTTCTAGACCAAGGAGCCCACAGAATACCCAAATCACACCAAGGTACCTCACTGTGAAACTGAGAACACCCGAAATAAGATGAGATCTTAAAGTTTCCAGTGGGGGAGGGCAGGGATCAGTGACACACAAAGACTCAGGAATAAGAACAGCATCTGATTTTTCAGAAGCAAGAATAAGAATTGGAGAAATACCTCCAAAAACTTGGAAAATGATTACCAACTTAGAATTTCATTTCCAACCAAACTTCCAATCAAGTATGAAGGTAGACGATCTCAGCAATTTTGCCCCCATTCATCCTCAGAAATCTCCTGGTAGATATACTCACAAAGATTAAGGAGTACATCACAGAAGAGAAAGGCATGAGATTTAGAAAATGAGTGGATCAAACCACTAAATAGAAAGAAGGATTTCCTAGGATGTTAACTGTACAACAGGCATAGAGAACAGTCTGGACAGGGGATTCCAGGAGGGACGTTACCAAGAAAAAGATGGAGCTGAAAGATAAAGTTTTTTACTTTATTGAGAGGTTTACAGTAATTATTTAAAGGTCTGGGATCAAATCAATAAGTTAATTAGGAAATTAAGCAAATTAACTTAGAGGAACTTAAGAAAATTAACTTAGAGGAAAATAGTTGTACAAAAAGAACACTAATCAATTTTGTAATCAGTGGCGAGTAATACTTATTCAGTCACAATGTTAATGCTAAATGGGGATTTAATAAAAATCTGACAGGCCTATTTAGAAAGGTAGTGAAGAGGGAAGAAAATGTGAGTATTTTATGTATACGTGAAAGAGGAGAATGGGGGTGCCTGGGTGGCTCAGTGGGTTAAAGCTTCTGCCTTCGGCTTGGGTCACGATCCCAGGGTCCTGGGATTGAGTCCCGCATCAGGCTCTCTGCTCAGTGGGGAGCCTGCTTCCCTTCCTCTCTCTGCCTGCCTCTCTGCCTACTTGTGATCTCTATCAAATAAATAAATAAATAAATAAATCTTAAAAAAAAAAAAAGAGGAGCGTGGGTGAACAAGAATTTAATCTTTAATTTCCATAATAAGAAGTCAAAAGACGGGGCAAAAAATCAATATAGTAGTTGCAGCATATTATTTGGAAACAGAAGGTAAATAAGGAACTTAAAGTTTTGAAAGTATATATGCCTCTGGTCAACAGGTATCAAGGCAGGAAAGGGAAAGGCAGAGAACTGATGCTTTCCTTTGTACATCGGGACATGAAATTCTTTGACTTTTATGAACACATGTATGTTGACCCATGAAAAGCCATAAGCACAAACTGACAGTCGAAAAAGAGAAAGGTGGAAAAACCTCTTTGGCACCATTTGAGGCATTGAAAAATGGTAAATAAAACAAGCATTTACCCTGCCCTCTCACATAAACTGTAATTCAGAGTAACCACATATCAGTTATTGAGGAAAGACTCCACAGGAATGTTAGCTAGTAACTATGGATATAATGATAGGTCTTAGAAAAACATAACTTCATAATCTTAATGAAATTACTGACTCAGACAAAGCCTATAAATAGTTGCTAAAACCATCATGTGAACATGTGACACAGAACTGGACATTCACAGAGCTTAAATAACCCCATATTGATTACTTTTCAGTCACAAAGGGTAAAACAACTATATAAATAGAAGAATCAAGCTGTCATGACTTTATACCAGAGAACCATCTTAGTGTCAGTAGTGGCCCACTAATGGGTCAATCAGATTTTATACATCTTCCAATATGATACATTAAGTACACAATACAATATACCTAATGGAATATAATATACCTATGGAATGCTTAAGCCAAACCTGATTCCATTAGATATAACTTCCAGGTTATAATGCAAAGGATAAAGCAAGAAACCAAATGGCTCCTTAGGGTAATGAGATAAATCCAAAGGTGGGCCATCTTGGAAAACATCTCAGCCTAGTTCACTCAACACGTTGGTATCATAAAAAGGGAACTGAGTTGGATGGAAAAAATTTTTTTAAAGATACAACAGTTAGATGTGTGACCCTGGATTGGATATCAGTTTGGACAAAGTAGCTGCAGAGGGCATTTCAGGGTCAACTGTAAACTTATAATATGGTTTGGGTATTAGATAAAGTAATTTCTGAAGCCAAAAGGTGGAATTCATTTACTGAAGAAAGCATGCTACAGAACAGTATATGTGCAGCTGGAGCACCCGGGTGGCTCAGTCATTAAGCATCTGCCTTCAGCTCAGGTCATGATCCCAGGGTCCTCTGATTGAGCCCCTCAGCAGGGAGGCTGCTTCTCCCTCTACCTCTGCCTGCTGCACCCCCTACTTGTGCTCACTCTCTATCAAATAAATAAATAAAATATATTTTTTTAAAGTATGTATACAATTATCTGATTGAAGATAAGGACAGTATATACATATAATTATTTCATTTTATTCTGATAACAAAATATTTAAGAATGTATGCATATACCTACATATACCTACAGAAAGATCCAGAAGAATATGTACCACAGAACTAGTACTGGTGAAAGTTTCATTTATTTTGTAGCTTCTGTGCATATAATCTCTACACTTTGCATTTATTGCTTCTGTAAGTAGACAACAATTATTCAAAGAAATGATATATATAAAAAAAATAAAGCAAGCAAGCAAACACATATCCCAAAGATCTCTGAGGATAGACTACAGAAACAGTAAAGAACTGTTAAGTGTTCAGGATACTGTGGTTCTGGAAATCTTACCTTTCCTTTAATAATTGTTAACCAATTATCTCAGAATTCTGGAGACTATACTTAGGCTAAGTACTGTTGCATTGCTTCCCAATCTTCCATTTGTTCTTTCTAAGCCCAGATTTCTTCTAACCTAAAGCCCAAATCCTGACATCATTATCAACAGTTAAAACACAGTCCTCAAAGTATTAATTCCTGTAAAACAAATACAAATTTCCTGAATCAGTTCGAGTTCACTGCAGCCATAACTCTGTCCACTGCATCTTTTATCCCTGACTACATCTTTTGCTGAGGAGCACAGCTGCAATGATAACCTGAATATATCTGAGTATTAAAGATTAGTTAGGGCTTTTCAACTTCACTTACTTCTCTCTAAATCCCAACATCCACAGGAAGAAATACAAAAGTTGTCTTAATGCTTATAGCAAAGAGTCCTATTCATACGAGAACAGAGCAATCAAAAAGTGTAGTATATGTACTCCCATCCTAGCAAACCTGCGCATTTAAGAACCAAGTGATGGAACATTTAAGCAGCAAAACTATATAGTGATCCTGATGGGAGAAGAAAGTATTTTTTTCATTTTGTACATGGAGATACTGAAGCTACTTAAGTATCTATAAATTACATGGATTCTTGTCCAGAAACAAGTAGACAGGCCAATTATCAGGTGCTATTCTGACTCTAAGCTGAGCATCATTTATCAATCTCTCTTACCACATGTTCTTTACCAAAACAATAACCCACCTAGCTTTAGGTTCATAAAATTCCTAAATTCAAAGACTGAATGTAAGACTGGGAAGCACAGACAGACACACAGACACACGCACACTTTTTTTTTTTTTTTTAAATTTGGGTATAATAGGCCAAGTCTGCCCACTCCATTTTTAGGAAGTTCTATTTCTTGGAAAATTTTCTCTGACTGAACTGATAGACGAAGGTTTATGTATCTTCCCACTGAGGATTCTAGGAACACAATAAAACTATCTCTCACTCTCTTTAGTACAAAGCTTTTTCAAGTGTTTGAGGAAGACAATCATGTTTCCCTCAAATTTTCTCTATGCCAACCCTAGCCCTTTATTTTCTTTTTTAAAAGATTTTATATATTTATTTGTCAGAGGGAGAGAGAGAGTGAGCGAGCACATGACTGGGGGAGCAGCAGGCAGGGGGAGTGGGAGAAGGAGACTCCCCGCTGAGGAGGGAGCCCAACCCAGGACTGGATCCTAGGACAGAGATATGACCTGAGCCGAAAGGCAGACGCTTAACTGACTGAGCTATCCAGGCGTCCCAACCCCAGTCCTTTAAACTATACCTTCAAATTGTATGGTTTCCACAGTGTATATATCATGCTAATCATTTTCTTTTAGGTGTACCCCAGTTTATCATGACTCTTAAAAAGTAGTAATAAAAATAAGATGAATACTGACTGTATACTACAGGTCCTATCAAGACAAATAAAGAACAGCCATTCTTGACTCTGATACTGTACTTCTTCTCCCACCCCCACCAGCTCTACTAAGGCATAATCAACATATAACTCTGTATAAGTTTAAAGTGTATAAAATGATGATTTAAGTATACATTGAGAAATAGCTAACCACATAAGGTTAGTTAACACATCTACCACCTCAAATAACTACCTTTTTCTTTTATGAGAACATTTAAGATCTACTTTCTTAGCAACTTTCAAGTATGTAACACAGAATTGTTAATTATAATCACCATGTTGTACATTACATCCTCAGACGTTAATCATGTCATAGCTGGAAATTTGTTTCCTTTGACCAACACGTCATCTCCCTTACTCTCCGGCAACCACCATTCTCCTGTTTCTTTGACTTCAGCTTTTTTTTTAGGTTCCACATATAAGTGAAGTCATGTAATATTTGCCTGTCTTACTACACTTACCATATATAATACCATCAAGTACTATGCATGTTGTCACAAATGGCAGGATTTCCTTCTTTCTTATGGCTAAATAATATCCCATTGTGTGTATGTGTATTTTATAACATATAATATATACACACTTGTTTATATGTGTGTATGTGTATACATATATGTACACACACAAATGTGTAGATAAATGAGTAAAGAAAATGTAGTGTATAATCCTTCTAATGTACTGTTTAATCTGGTTTGCTAGTATTTTGTTGAAAATTTTTGCACCCATATTCATCAGGGATACAGGACTATAGTTTTCTTGCAGTGTCTTTTTTTTTTTTTAATATTTTATTTATTTATTTGACAGACAGAGAGCACAAGTAGGCAGAGAAGTAGACAGAGAGAGAGAGATGGGGGAAAGCAGGCTTACTTCTGAGCAGAGAGCCCGATGTGGGGCTTGATCCCAGGACTCTGGGATCATGACTTGAGCTAAAGGCAGAGCCTTTAACCCACTGAGCCACCCAGGTGCCCCTCTTGCAGTGTCTTACCTGGCTTTGGTATTAGGATAATTCTAGTGCCGTAAAATGAATTTAGAAATGTTCTTTCTTCTTTGATTCTTGGGAAAAATATGAGGAAAATTACTATTCTTTTTAAAATGTATGACAGAATTCACCAGTGAAGCTCTTAAGTCCTAGGTTTATCTTTGTTGGGAGGTGTTTGATTACTGATTCAATCTCCTTACTTCTTCTGGTCTGTTTAGATTTTCTGTTTCTTCACAATTTAGTCTTGGCAGACCGTATCTTTCTAGGAATTTACTCATTTCTTCTAGGTTATCCAATATGCTGGCATGTAATTATTCATAGCAGTCTCCCATGATCCTTTATATTTCTGTAGTGTCAGCTGTAATACTATCTCCTCATTCATTTATGCTTTTATTTGACTGCTTTTCCTTGGTTAGTCTAAAGGCCTGCCAATTTTTTTTTAAATCAATTATTTTTTCATTGATTTTTTCCCCCAAATTCTTTCTAGTCTCTATTTTTTTAAATTTCTGCTCTAGACTTTATTATTTCCTACCCTCTGCTAATTCTGTATTTAGATTATTCTTCATTTTCTAATTATTGAGGATTAAAGTTAGGATGTTTATTTGAGACCGTTCTTTTTGCTTGATATCTGGGCATTTATTGTATGGATTTCTGTCTTGGAACTGTTTTTGTTGCATCCCATAAATTTTGGTATATTGTATTTTCATTTGTTTTGAGATACTTTCTGATTTCCCTTCTTGACCCACTGATTGTTCAGAAATGTATTAATTTCCATGTACTTGTGAATTTTTAAATTTTCCTATTACTGATTTCTAGTTTCACACCATTGTGGTCAGAAAAGATACTTGATATGATTTCAATCTTCTTAAATTTGATAGGGCTTGATTTGTGGCCCAACATATGATCTATCCTGGAGAATGTTCTGTATGCACTTCAGAAAAATGTGTATTTGGTGTCGTTGGATGGAATGTCCTGTAAATGTCTATTAGGTCCATTTGGTCTACAGTATAATTTAGGCCTTCTGTTCCCTTATTAATTTTGCCTGGATGATCAATCCAGTGTTGAAAGTGGTATTTTGTGGTCCCCAACTATTACTGTATTGCTGTTTCTCCATTTTTTTTTTTAAAGATTTTATTTATTTATTTGACAGACGGAGATCACAAGTAGGCAGAGAAGCAGGCAGAGAGAGAGGAGGGAGCAGGCTCCCTGCTGAGCAGAGAGCCCGATGTGGGGCTCGATCCCAGGACTCTGGGATCATGACCTGAGGCGAAGGCAGAGGCTTTAACCCACTCAGCTACCCTGGTGCCCCTCCATTTAAGTATATTAACATTTGCCTTAAATATTTATTTAGGTGCTTCAATGTTGGGTACATACATATTTACAACTGTTACATCCCCTTGATGAACTGACCCCTGTACCACCATATAGTGACCTCTATCTCTTGTGATCAATTTTGACTGAAAGTTTATTTTATCTGGCATAAGTACACCCACTCCTGCTCTCTTTTGGTTTCCATTTGCACAGAATATCTTTTAGCATCCCTTCACTTTCAGCCTATGTGTGTCGTTAAACCTAAAGTGAATCTCTTGTAGACACTATACTGTAGGATCTGCTTTTTAAATCCAACAACGACTCTGTGTGTTTTGATTAGAGAACTTAGTCCTTTTATGCTTAAAGTAATTATTGCTAGGTAAGGAATTACTATGGCCCTTTTGTTAATTGCTTCCTGGTTTTTTTTTTAAGTTCCTTTGTTCTTTTCTTACAGTCTCCCTTTGTGATTTCTTTTTCTTACTGGTATGCTTTAATTCCTTCCTCTTTATCTTTTGTGTATATATTAAAGGTTTTTTCCCTGTGGATTACCATCAGGCTTACATAAAACATCTTATAGATATAATAGTCTATTTTAAGCTGATAAAAAATTACCTTCCTCTATGATGCTGTATTTCTAGTGATATAATCTGATAATGTTAGTGTTCTCAGTAGAAATGAGACCTTATCATTGCTGAGTCTAGCTAGTTAAAATCCCAGAGAATTTCTAGTCGTTTATCTATTCCTTAAAGGATGACTCCACTAGTCTTGTTACAGAACACATGGAGACCAATAAGACTTTCATAGAAGCCAAAGTTTAACGGGAACACTTTCATCAGGTAAACAATTTATGAAATTACAACTGTGATAAGAGCCCCAAAGAGAAGTACTACATGCTGGGAGCATATATCATGGGGAGATTGGCCAATTCTGAAGTAAATGGAACAGTGCTTTGAGAAAGAGATACAAGCAAAGACTTAAGAATAAGAGTGAAGAACTGAGAGAAGGAGAAAAGTACATGCAAAATTGAAAAGGAGCTAAAGGAAGAAATGAGAGATCAGACTGGTTCAATATGTTACAGAATGGAAAATGGGATGTGAAAGGAGCCTGGAGGCAAGTAACTGATATTTTGAAGGTCCTCAGGGAACCAGTTTAAGGAATTTACATTTTAAGTGTAATGGGAGGCACTACATGGTTTAAAGCAGAGAACCAATACTAACGGATTTACATTTTAAAAAGCAATGCTTACTGGATGTGTTAAAGAGATTTAGTTAAAGAAGAATGAAGGTAGGGAGACCAGATGAAAGGGAAGCTATGGCTGTAGTCCACAGAGGGGATGATGGCAGGATAGGCTAGGTTGGAGGCAGTGTGATAAAGAGATTCAAGATATATTTATGGCTTGATGACAAACTTTATGTGGGGGATAAGGAGTAAAGCGTTAACATGAAGTTTTCTGCATGAAAAATGGAATGAATGATAATGCCATTTTTCCAATAGCAAATACTTTCTTATATAATAAGGGTTGTCAAACTGGGCTTCCCCAACCAGAATTTGGATAATTAAGGTTTTAAACTTATTGCAAAACTTTCATATTCATCCCTGTCAATGTTTTCATTTTTTGGCTTATACTACCAGTCAGTTCAGAATATTTAAAATTCTTTGGTTTAATATCCAAAATCTCCTTATTAACTCCTCTCAGCTTTCTATCACACACAGATTTGGGAAGTCACACTGTAATCACTCATGAAGTTGTTGAAGATGACTGCAGGTTGGCACTGACTCATCAAACAACCGAAGCCTATATAGCTAACATCAGCAATAACACTAAACACTTAGAATGTGCCTAACACTTAATGGTCATTATTTAATTTGGTTTTCATGATATTGTTTCCATCCCCAACTACTCACTGAACTCTTGCTATGTGTCAGAAACTGAGGTAGAGACTATTATCACCATGCCCACTTTAGAGAAAAGGAAACTTGGGCCCAGAGGTGAAGTAATTGGTTTTACATTACACAGTTAGTGAAGGGCAGAGTTATAATGTAAATTCTTGCTTGGAGGCTCTCAAACACATGCTGTTAAATACTGAAGCTTTACTTGTATCCTTGTATTAGATTTTATTACTTCCTTTTTCTTATCCCTAAGTCCAGCTTTAAGGTTGAGAACACACACACACATATGCACACGGACCATAAGGAATTTTTCCAGACCAACTTCTCTATTACCGTTATCAAGGAACTTCTCAGTATTATCTGTATATTTTCTAATTTCTACATGTTCTTCACGGTATCATGTTTTTAGTTTAATTGAGGCCTTTTCCCCCCTCTTTCTGCTATCATAGAGTTCAGTTTCTTGATTAGATAATGTACTTCTTCCCTATTCCTTCGTTCATGGAGCCAGCATTATGTTTTCCTGCTCAAATGCTAATATCTTTATCAGGTTAGAAAACAGTTTTCACTATTAAATGATAGAGGTCAAAGAAATCAGGATTTTATGGAGATGAGATTTGTTGTTTACATTTTAAGAAACACTGCTATATTTCATAATTACTTTTTATAAAATGGGATGATTGAATTTCATAATATTCTATTTGGGCTCAAATAACAGTAACCTGGTTTGCCAGGTTGGTAATTTAAGAAAATGAATGCAAATAAAGTAAACAAGATTCTGAACTAATAGAACTCTTCCTGTCCCCATTTCCAATGAAATATTCTCAGAAGAATGTTCTGGTTAAGAAAAAAGGAGCAAGTGCAAAATTAGTTAAGAATATATTTTGCTCTTAAAATGGATTTTGGTTTTATTGGTCAATTACATTTCCAAAGTGTAACAATCGCTTCCCATGAGGTATATGAAAAATTCTCTATCAATATCAAATCATCAAATTTTTCAGTTTAGAGAAAGGATAGTTGTTTCCCCAAGCTTAATAGTGCAAGAAAAATATACAGCCAAGAAAACACTACCAAAGATTTAACTGGCTACAGTGACTGTCATTTTCAAATTTGAGAACATGAGAGTAAAGTCTCAGTGTTCTGCTTCTAACACAATGTGGGGTTTTCAAAAGCTGTGTTTATGCAGTTTAAACAACAACAAAATAGCTACATCTACTTAGTATTCTCACTAAATGCAAAACATGCTTCTTCACATATCAAAAATCAATGTTTCCTAAGCACTAATATACCTAGGAAAACTCACTCACCCTTAAGTTTCTGGAGGTCCTCCTTCAAATCAGGTCCTGCGAGCATGAAGATACTGTCTGACACAGGGTTCTTATCTGTAAGATTTTCATTGCTGGTATTCACAATGGCTGTACAGTTCAGTAATGCCACATCTCCTTTCCTGAGGAAATGAGAAACAAAGTACAAGTGTGAGGAAAAGTAGGGAGATAAGAAAGCTAACTGCTAATTCTTGCAAAACATTCTATCCTCTCTCCCCTCACAACATTGGTTTTGGTAGCTCATAAGCTTAAGCAAGAGTGAAAAAGTAGTTCTGGACTCAGGAAGACTAATCTGACATCTTAGAATCTTCAATGCAAATGCTATAACCCTGAAACCCACAGAACCCTCAAGTTATTCCTTTGCTTCTTTCGTATTTCTCTTTCACTGTACTAGAATGCTTAGACAGTGGAAAGCAGTTGGTTTCAAGAGTACACCACAGTAGCATTATTTATGATAGCCAAAAAGTGGAAACAACCCAAATGTCTATCAGCTAATGAACTGATAAACTGATAAATGTGATAGGTATAGCCATACACTGGAATATTATTTGGCTGCAGAAAGGAATGAAGTACTGATTCATACTTCAATATGGATGAACCTTCAAAATGTTATACTAAGTCACAATTAATTCCATTTACATGAAATGTCCAGAATATACAAATCTATAGACAGAGAAAGTAGATTAGTGGTTGGCTGCAGCTGAGAGATGGGGGAAATGGGAAAAGACTGCTAATGCATACAGGACTTTGAGGTGATGAAAATGTTCTAAAACTGACTATGGCTGATGCTTATACAACTTTTTGCAATACAAAAAAATCACAGACATACAATTTAAACTGGTGAATTATATGATACATGAATTATACCTCAATAAAGCTTTTTAAAAAAAATATTACTAACAGATTCAAGAACATAGATGAACTTTCAAATAATTATGCTGAATGAAAGAGGCCAGAATAAAAAAAAAGGTCATGTGATTTCCATTTATATAAAACTCTGGAAAATGCAAACTAATCTATAGTGACAGAAAGATCAATGGTTGCTGGGGGATGTGGAGTCAGGGAGGAGAAGGAGACAGGAGGGATTATGAAGGGACACAAAGAAATACTTTGGGGGGTGATAAATACATTAACTATCTTGACTGTGGTGATCAAAGTAACACAGTAGGCTCATGGATACATACATGTTAAAATCCACCAAGCTGTACACTTTAAACATGTGCAGTTTACTGTATGTCAATTATTCCTCAATAAAACTGTAAGTATAAGCAAAACAGTATTTCAACAATGCTAGGGCTTACAAAAAAGAGTTTAGAAGAAATTATGAGAAAAAAAGTTCAGAAGAAACAATGAGAAAAAATAATTTAGAAGAACTTATGGGTATTATTATATCATGATATGATTTAATCAAAGAATTACCAAAGAATCACTTTCCCATTGATATCCTTATTGTAAAGAAAAGGTGATCTAATAGTTTCTTCCTGAAACGTTTCAGCTGCAGTATCAGAAGTATTTAATTCATCTTCCCATGAGTCGCCCCAGCTTGGTAGTGTGTCCACGTCCACAAACTGGGAAGGTGCACCCAAGGGATCCATGGAATGTCTTTCCCCAAATTCCTCAGGATTCAATATTCACTGCAGACTTTAGCTTAAAAGAAAAGAAAGAACCATTTTAATAGAGAAGTACAGATATTACTTTATTTCTATTAGATCAAAAAACAAATCTCAACTGTGAAACACTCGAAAGGACATTGTATGACTAGCTGCTTAAAATACTCCAGAAAAACCAATATACAACAAAGAATTGCTATAGCTTCTCTAAAACAGGAAGAAAGGGGGATTATTTCAGCACAATTTCTTTTCAAAGAATCACAGCCATTAAAATAATCACATGGCCCACCAGTTCTACTTTCCAGAAACCCAGAACAACTCATTCAACATTCACTGAATGTCTGCAAGTGACAGGAGGGGGGCTTGCTAGGTGCTGCAAGAGATATAAAGATAAATAATATGGACAATTTAAAGAGTTCAGTCAAAAAAAGTAGAGTTCAGTCAAATGATAATACGTGATAATATAAATCTTACTAAATGATAACTAAGTAAGGCAAAATGAGAAGCAGGGAGGTTCCTGCAGTCAAGTAACAAGAGATAATAAAAGTACGAACTTATTAGGAAAAGCAGATGGAGCAGAAGGCATGGATTTGAGAGGCAATATATGAAGAAGAATTAACAGGATTGGATAATTTATAAGATATGGCATGAGACACTGATGTGTAGGATGCTGGCTGTAGGGAAATACAGAAACTAGAAGAGGAGGGTGAAAGAAGACACACAGTATCAAGTATTACAAAGAGAAGTAAGGATATTTAATTTGCCAAGAAGTCAGGCAGCTGTTTCAGTAAAATGCAGATTTGTTCATTCACAAATCTTTGTAAGCATCTATTACATGTCAGGTACTGTTCTAGGCACTGGGGATACACTGGTGAACAAGACAGCAAGTCCAAGCACTTACTGAGCTTATGCTTCCTGGAAAGGAGATGATAAACAATAATCAAAGTAAGCAGGTATCCAAAGGAATGACTGGAAGCAATAACTATTATGAGAAAAAAGGTAGTATCTGAGTAGAGAGCTAAATTAAGTGAGACAGCAGGCCATGTGAAACCCTGCAGTGTTTTAGGAGGAGGAAATAGTGAGAGAAAAGGCCCAAAGGCCAGGAAGGAGCTTATGTCTTCTGGGAAGGGTGAGGAAACTGATCTGGATAGATAGAATAAGGTAGGTTATAAGTGATAGGTGATGAGGGTAATGCGAGAGGGAAAGGCTACATGATGCAGTGTGTAAGCCCTAAGAAGGTTTGGTCCTATCATAATATGGGGGGAAGCTGTTAGAGGATCGTGACAAATGGAATAACTTAACATAGATAATACTTGGTCAGATTATCTCCCCTTGGTGAGATCCAGTAGGGATGAGAGTACAACCAAAGACCAGCAGAAAATGGCTGCAGGGATTTAGGTGAGATGGTGACTAAGGCGAAGATAAATGATTGGATTTGGAATGCGTTTTGAAGGTAGAGTCAACAAGACTTGCTAAATGAATATGAAGGGTGAGGGAAAAGAACAGAATCAAAGGTAAGGTAACTCCTCGATTTCTTGCTTGAGCAACTGAGTAGATGTTAATTCTATTTACAGGGAAGGGGAAGACTGGAGTAGATTGTGCAGTGGAGTGACAATCAAGGTCATTCTTCCTCATGTGTTTTTGCATGTATGAAGTCTGAGATGCCCCTCCTTCGGCCAAGTATTGATGTCAGACACGCACTGGCTATATGAGGCTAGAGCTCAGAGGAAAGGTCGGGCTACAGACATAAATATGGAAGACTCAGCCTGTGGGTGGTGTTTAAGGCTATGGGAACTGGACATGATTACCAAGAGACATAATACAAAAGGAGAAACGAAATCAGAAGACTGAGTCCTAAGGCAAAACTTAAAGGCTGCAAAGAGGACAAGTTAAAAAAAACAAGATAGAGAGGATTGAGGAAAGTATGGCAGACTAAAAGCAACGTGAAGACAGCATTCTGAAGAGTGCTTGAGAAGGATGAGTTAGGGTAAATGCTACTGAAATGTTGAGTAACCGGACTGAGGATTGATTAGTGGGTTTGGTAAGGTGAAGGTCACCGGTAACACTGAGCAGACAGACAATTAGGGAATGAAAGCTGCCATGTGAACTTGTTAGAGAAGTTTTTCTGTGTGATCCTTATGTTTATTGTTAGAGGCAAGGAGAACAAACAAACAAACAAAGAGAAAAATGTAGAAAGAACAAACTTTCTACATTTAATTCCTTGGTGTTTCTTGCTGAGAAGTGTGACATATTAAATGGAATGAACCATGGATGCACAATATGTTAATTCCTGTACCAGCACATGGAGTAGGAAACGTGATCATTTAACAATTTCTGAAAGGCCTTAGAGATTATACCATGATAAAACTATGTAAGAAAATTATTCTTGTTTGATACAAAATACTCCTTTGAGATTATTGAAATAAAGAAACGAATTTTATCTAGAAGTTGGTGTTTAGTCCCTCCATTGGCCTTTGAAACTGGAGGCAACCACGAGCTCTTCTGTTAAAGTGTTCAAACCTGAGCTGGACAAGCTGAATAACGGACAAACAGAGACTACATTTAATTTCCATGGTTGAACCGCCTGAAGCTCAATGGAATGACACTTTGCGGAAATTAATACTTTAAAAACTTATTCACAGATTGTTGAGGACAATGACTCATGCTAAATTTTAATTTAATTTAATTTATTTATTTGAGAGAGAGAGCATGAGAGAAAGGGAGAGAGAGAGCACAAGCGGGGGGAGGGATAACGGGAGAGGGAGAAACAGATTCCTGCTGAGCAGGGAGTCCGATGTGGGACTTGATCCCAGGACTCCGACTCTGAGATCATGACCTGAGCTGAAGGTGTCTGCTTAACCCACTGAGCCACCCAGGAGCCCCATGTTAAAACTTCTTAACTATAGGGACGCCTGGGTGGCTCAGTGAGTTAAAGCCTCTGCCTTCAGCTCAGGTCATGATCCCAGGGTCCTGGGATGGAGCCCTGCATCAGGCTCTCTGCTCAGCAGGGAACCTGCTTCCTCCTCTCTCTCTCTGCCTGCCTCTCGCCTACTTGTGATCTCTGTCTGTCAAATAAATAAAATCTTTAAAAACAACAAAAAAAGAAATATTTCTAAAAAAAAACAACTATAATATAAAAATTCCATTAAACATTAAACTTAGTTTTCATTTTGCAAATTCAAGTAATTTCAGGACACAATTACTTCTTTAAAATAATTTTTCCTTCTAAGTAATACTCACTTATAGAACATTTAAGGAAAAAAGTTAAGAAAGGAAAAACTTCCAAACTTTAATAGAGTTCTTATCTTTTTCTATGATAGGTGAAATGATTATGTATAGTTTTGAGCTTGGCTTCTTTAGTATTTTGAGATAAATATTTCCACATGCAATTATACTGCGAGGGAGAGGCAGGGTGGTGCAATGTGAGAGCTGGGGTTCCGTTAGTAGGCCTGAGTTTGGGTCTAGGACCTAACAGCGCTGCTACCCTTGACTTAAGCCAGGGTTCCCTTATTTCAAAAATAAGAGTAATATACTCCTAGGGTTATTCTAAGAATTCAAAGCAAGGCACAATAAAAGTTACAACTTTCTCAGAGCCCATGTGAAAGTCACCTGTACCACTGTTGAGATAAAGATGTCTCTGTGTGTGGCAGAGATTAAAACACTTGCTATCAAAGACTCTAATGAGCACCAAAAACCTGCTGAATTAAGATACACTTATTTATCTCAATGTCTGCTCTTGAAATGATTTGTTAATCCCCAACACCTAGATCAATCCAACATGTCTTCTCTAATCCTGCTCTTATGCTACTAGAAAAAAAAAATCAGTAATTATCCTGTCTGCTGCCAAGACAAATCCATGTTTTCCAATGTCAGCTGGACCCTCCAACAACACTATTATGAAACTGTTTTAATAATTCTTGGGTGACTCTCTATGCTATACTATATTGCATTTGTGGTTAACATCCTCTAAGATGTCCTTCCCAATGATACCAGCTTCCTGATATCTATGCCCCTGTATAGCTGCCTCTTATAATGAATAGGGTTGACCCTTGTAACCAACAGGACACTGCAGAAATGACTGCATCTGACTTCCAAGGATGAGTCATAAAAGCTATCATGCTCTTTCTTGGAGTGCTTGCATGATGCGGGACACTCAAGCAGCCCATGAAAGGCCCCCATGGGAAGAACCTGAGGGTTCCTGCCAACAACTAGCATCAATTCCTAGGCAGGTGAAAGAATCACCTTGGATCTTTCAGCCTTAGTTGGGATTCAAATGACTTCAGCCCAGCTGATATCCTCCCTGCAAGCTGCTACTGAATTCCTGACCCACAGAAAATGCAAGATAATAAATGCTTATTTGTTCCAGGCATTCATTTATTCAAGTATTGTTAGGTACGGAGACTCTAATGGAAGAGACAGACTCACAAAAAGTGTGGCTCCCAAAAATCACACAACTATACATAATCACAGAAATACATAGTTAAAATCTGTGAGAAATGTTCTATAAAGAAGAACAAGGTGGAAAGCTAATTTAGATTTGGAGAAGCAGAGAATGTCTCTTCCACAAAGTGACAGTTGAGACCAAAAGTAGAAGAGTTTTACAGAGGTAAGGGCACATCTGGGAGCCACACTTTAAGCCTGCCAAACTGCCTTCATTTATACATTTTACTCCACTTGATCAGCTCTCCTGTAAGAGAATGTCTTAACTCCCCCTTCACATATCTGATCTCTCCATCCCCTAGGTCCTCCTACTCTCAAAAAAATTTCCTTCCGCATTTCTTCTTCAGACACCAATGAAACTCCTCATTCTACCATTTAACTTCATAAGCATAATCTGTTTTGCAGCTCTATTTCCTTTTCTCCCACTTATTCAACTTACTGCAGTTTCACCTCCATCACTTAACAATGCTAAAACTGCTCTTTCAAGGTCTAAAATGATTGACCAAATGTCAAATCCAGGAACTAACCACATTTTAGTTGCATTATCTATTGATCATTCTTTCTCTGAAATTCTATTACCTACTTTGACAGTACACTAGTGGTGGTTCTCCTGTATCTCTAATCACCTCTTGTCCATATAATTTATGGGACCTTCTTTCCAGATCTTTTATTTTAAAAGATTTTATTTATTTATTTGACAGAGAAAGACACAGTGAGAGAGGGAACACAAGCAGGGGGAGTGAGAGAGGGAGAAGCAGGTTTCCCACCAAGCAGGGGAGCCTGATGTGGGGCTCGATCCCAGGACCTGAGATCATGACCTGGGCTGAAGGCAGATGCTTAATGACTGAGCCCCCAGATGCCCCTTCTTCCCAGATCTTAAAAGTCATTGTCACCCATAAGATATTGTGTACTTTATGAGTAATAAATACAGTTGAGAGCTCTCAAAATTTAATGGCATTATATAGAAAGTGTCATGACATTTAATAAAGAGCAAATTCCTTTTCAGCTCCATCTCTAAGCTGCAATTGATCCTCTCACCAAAAAGAGATTAAATGTCCCTTCTCCTCCAACACAGCAAATCCAAGCTAGGCAGGAAAATTTGATTCCTGATACTTAAGGTACAGTGGTTCTTAACATTCTTGGGGTCACAGATCCCTTTGAGAATCACGTAAGAAGTCAAGACCTTTTTACTACTCAAAATGTGAGCATCTGAGGAGTTCATAGAGGCAAAGAGTTGCAAATAAATTTGAGAAGGTTCCCAGACTCAGATTAAGCATCCCAGTGATAAAGGCGCCTGGGTGGCTCAGTCATTAAGCATCTGCCTTCGGCTCAGGTCATGATCCCAGGGTCCTGGGATCAAGCCCCGCATACGGCTACCTGCTCAGCGGGAAGCCTGCTTCTCCCTTTCTCACTTCCCCTGCTTCTGTTCCCTCTCTCTGTGTGTTTCTCTCTGTCAAATAAATAAATAAAATCTTAAAAAAAAAAAAAAGAATCCTAGTGATAATACAGAGTGATCAGGTGAGGCGGGGAGAAGGCTACTATAGCTAAAGTAAGACTTTCCACTGAATATCAGTTGATCAGTTCTGTACTTTGAACAGGTTCATAAGCAAACACTAAGACATCCGTGTCCAGGTTCAAAAAGTCTACATGAGGCAAACAGAAGATTCCAGAATGGATCATATCTATTTCCTTAGCCATACTATGTTAAGGGTTACCTTCAGTATCTTCATGAATGAAGACCTAAAGACAACGAGAGCTCTCCATATATCCTTTATAATTCAAACGAATAATGAGTATAAACCATTCTCATTGTCTTTTTCTCAAATATTGTAAACATTTAGGTTAAGTGCTCATTTTTTAAAAATCTTTCAATCTTTTAGTTTAAGAAGTCCTCTAAATAATGCTTTATATAAATAACTGGATTGGCTAAAGAGGTTAGATTTTTATTGTTTAAGACTAGGAAGAATCAGACAGAATACTCTAGATTATTGTCTCGGCATAGCCCAGTTTTTGTCTGGATAAATAGGAAATGGTATCATTTAAAAGAGAAAAACAAGAACTTTAAATCTGTTTGCTTGTTCTACAAAATGGGTATAGTGATTAGATAGGCCTCGATAAAAGTATAAAGAGATAAATTATAGGTTTACCATTCTTTATGCCTTGTATTTCAATATTTAAAACTTCAGGGCACATTAGATTTTTGTGTATAATACCTCCATCCCAACACCAAATCTATTTTAATATTAAAATTCATTCTATGCAAATGGAAATAAACTTTTTTAAAGTTACTTAGGTGTTTAAGTTACTTAGGTGAAGCAGTTAGATATGTCAACAATAAATCCAGTATAGCAAAAATATTTCTAAGCAGTCTCAATAGCCCAGATCAAATTTAATATGGTCATTCAAAAATATCCAAAGTACAGGCTCCAATGTGAGTTTGTAATACTACCTTCATACTAAAAGTTTACCATATCTTAATTATAAGTATTAATATACTGAACAATTTGAAACTTAAAAATTAGGATTATAGGGGTGCCTGGGTGGCTCAGTGGGTTAAGCCTCTGCCTTCGGCTCAGGTCATGGTCTCAGGGTCCTGGGATCGAGCCCTGCATCGGGCTCTCTGTTCAGCGGGGAGCCTGCTTCCCCCTCTCTCTCTCTGCCTGCCTCTCTGCCTTTTTGTGATCTCTGTCAAATAAATAAAAAATATAAAAAAAAATTAGGATTATACTCTTTAAAAACTGTACGATTTGGGAATTTTATAAGATGCATTATCTTAGCACACGGTTGCTCTTACACCAACTCTTATTAAAATTATTTTTTCCATTTGTGATTGTCCCTTCTCGTAATATCTCATAACATTAAAAGGAATTTTTTTTTAATTTTGATTTTTTAATTTCTCTTCAGCATAACAGTATTCATTGTTTTTGCACCACACCCAGTGGTCCATGTAATACGTGGCCTCCCTAATACCCACCACTAGGCTCCCCTAACCTCCCACCCCCCCAAAAGGAATTTTTTTAAGTAGAATCATGACTCATTCAAATATAAAGATGAAAATGTGTTCAACATTTTATTTAACTCAAAAGAGAACCTGTCAAGTGATAGATAAAAGGAATCCCAAAACTGAACACATTAACAGATCAGGAATATTGAAATTAATGTATAAAAACACAAGTTCCACTGAATCTCTAAGAGTACAGAATCTGCATGTCTACAAACAAAAGTTATTTAGTATTGATTTACTAGGTTTAGTGTTTGCTTATGAACCTGTTCAAAGTACAGAACTGATCATTAGTTTTCTATAGTTCACAGAGTTGTAAAATAGCTTTCTTGGAATAGCTTTCTAGATAGAATCTAGACTATGCAGTTTTCTACTGAAGCACACGTTTTTTTCCCCAATAATAATATAATGTGCATGTCCTACGGGAGATACTTACCATACACACCCACCTAAATGTTTCCTTCCCCCATGAAATTTAATTGTAATAATAGTCTGTTACCACAATTTCCTCCCTTCTCATTCATCCAACCCACAGTAATCTTGTTCCAAAACACCTACAACATCTATCTACAGTCTCATCATATCCATTCGCTACTGCAATTTTCTTGACTATGGAAGACTGGCTGCACATGTCTTAAGAACTCAAGAATGGGGGGAAAAAAGAACTCAAGAAACATCTGAAAATAACCAGGTAATTTAGATAAAAGTCTAATTTCTAGGTTGGCTGCGGATGTATTGTTCAATATGCGAAGACGGAGGCTTATTTCTTTTGTACAGCAATATGTTAGCTTTAATTTTCCACCACTACAGACATCGGAACTCACTTTGAACATTTCTGTACAGCCCAAGAACAGAAGCGGACAGAGCTGCAATAGAGAAAAGCTAATTTTTACCTGGTAACAGAGCACCTAATCCTCAATTACCAAGCAAGGAGGAGTCAGCCCTGGTCACTTCCCCTTCAAGTGGCCAGGGAGCGGAAACACACAGCCAGACCAATGTCACTCCAGGGACTGCGGGGATCCAGACGACTCAGCATCTTGGGCTTAGCGCCTTAACCCAGCCCTGACTCGAGCTGCGCTCGGTTTGTGGAACGCCAGGTCCACACGCGCGGCAAATCACACTCGACCCTGGGACTGTAACCCGCAAGGGTAGTAGCCGCCCTATCTCACCTGCATCAGGGCGCGTGCCTCCCTGGTGACTCCAGCACCACTATCCCTGATGCCCAGGTCCGCCTACCCTCTCTCTTCTCTTCGATAGGTTGTTCCCGACAGCGCCGCGGGCCAGAGGAGCCAGACAACCTCTGGTGAAGAAGCGACAGGCTCATTTCTCCCGAGAGCGGTCAGCACTAACCCTCTCCGCCCGCTCCTCAGCGGCGGCCGAGTCCTCAGAGCTCCCGCCGCGCCCCCAGCCCGCTCCGCCCCGCCTTCCCTCCCGGCCCCGGTGCCAGTCCCGCTTCTCACAGCACTCCGGCGGTCCCATCCGGGCAGCAGCGCGACGGGTTTAAGCTCCTCGTAGAAAGCGTCCGAGCGGCATCCCCGGACACCCCTGGTCAGGAGCTCCGCGGTCAGGCGAGTCAAAGTCCCAGGAGGCTGGGGTGACCAGCTGCAAGAGGTCTGAGTGGCGAAACAACGACTTCCGCTACCGGCCGGCCCTCACCAACCAGAGACCTCCTACGTCATTTCCTCCTCGAAGGCAAAAGGAATGCCGGGCGGAAGTGGGTCCGGAAGCGGACCCGGAAGGGGTAGGTCCTGTAGGCGGGTCCAGGTGGCTCGTAGCCTCGTGGAGGCCAAGGTAAGTACTTTAAGGGTATGGCGTTCGGTCGCATTTGCTCGTCGCTCAGAGTTGCGCGGTCCTGGCTGAGGCCTGCGTGGCTCCAGCATCGGGTGAGGCGAGGGCACTTGGCGGCTGTTGCTAGGGTGGCCACTGGGAACCTACCGTCCCCGGCGGCCTCCCGCTAACTCCCCGGGCTGGTGCGTGGACCAGATCTCCCGAGGATGCCGGGACAGCACGATCCGTTCGCGGAGCAGCCCCTCAGCCTGTCCTGACTGAAGACTCGGGTTAGGGACGTCTGACAGGTCTGTTACTACACCCTAGTCCCTGTGCATCATAGAAACATATTTTCAGGCTCCGTAGATAGGAAGCTGGGATGGTAGGTAGGTCGCGGAAGGAGGTTAGGTCGTGACCTCGCTCCAAAAGGCGGTAAGATATAGGCATGTGACTAGTTCCAAGTTGTATGGAAGGTAACTTTAAACATTGAGGCGATAGAAAAGGCGACGAGAATGGTCTGGCCTCGGAGGAAGTAGACCTCAGAGGTTAACACCGATTGAGTAAAATAGGATGACATGATAGTGCACGTTATTCTAAGTGAGAGGAACAGTATAAAGGAAGCCAGGTGTCAGGACAGGGAAGGAAACCAACTAACCTGACAAGAACCCACTGATAAAGAGCTGGAACAGAAAGTGGAAAGAGAAAAGAATCCTACTTCAGAAAACCAATGAGTTAAGTGGAAGCTTCTCACAAAAAAGAGGACAGAGGCAGAGAGAAGCAGTTTGGCTTAGAGGTTAAAAGAACAAATTTTGGAATTTGAGGATTGGAACCTGGCTTTGGCACTTAAAACTAGGTAAATGACTTTGGGCTGGTTATTTCACATCTCTTTGCTTAGTTTCCTTGTCTGTAAAATGGAGGTAAGAATAATACCCACTTTGTAAGGTTATTGTGAAGAATTTTTTATCCTTATATTTACAATATTCTACATGATTTTTTAAAAAATATTTTAGAGCATGAGCAGGGGAGGGGCAAAGGGAGAGAATGTCAGTCAGACTCCCCACTGAGCTTTGGGCTCAATCTGATAACCCTGAGATCATGACCCCAGTGGAGACAAGAGTCCAGGGCTCAGTGGATTGAGCCAGGCACCCCTAGATGCTTCTCTAAGTGTTTTGCGTATGTTAACCCTTTTAATTAACTCAATTACTATTTGTAATTAAATGACTACGTATGTTTACTCAGGTGTATACATTTAATATATCAATATAGTAAATACTCTTTAAGTCTTGGCTGCTATAATATTTTTTTATTAATGAGCCAAAGTTTGCTCATACAAGGTTACATACAAGGTTTATGAGCCTGAATGGCAAGGGAGATTGTGTGTCTTAGAATAAGGAAAAAATGAAGGGGCAGGAAGCAAGGTAGGTTTGGTTTTACCCATGTTCAGTGTGATGCTGCAAGGTATTTGGATGGATATCTCATGAAAGTTTTTGGAATTCTGTCACTTGTATTCACGTACATGGACAGGACGGGAAATAGAGGTGTAGGTGTCCCTATGCCTATGTATATGCCTATGTATACTTTGCGAAGTCTCCAAGGGAAATACTGTGGAAAGAACTGATAGATGGCCAAAGACTACCACGAGGAACAACTATAGTTGAGGGGCTGGAGGAATAAGGAATTGGGGATGAGTTGATCAAATGGCTTAGGCTAACAGCATTATCACCATGTTAATATTCTTTTTTTTTTAAGATTTTATTTATTTATTTGTCAGAGAGAGAGAGAGAGAGAGAGCGAGCACAGGCAGAGTGGCAGGCAGAGGCAGAGGGAGAAGCAGGCTCCCTGCTGAACAAGGAGCCCGATGTGGGACTCGATCCCAGGACACTGGGATCATGACCTGAGCCGAAGGCAGCCGCTTAACCAGCTGAGCCACGCAGGCGTCCCCCATGTTAATATTCTTTTTTTTTTTTTAAGGTTTTATTTATTTACTTGATAGAAGGAGAGAGAGATCACAAGTAGGCAGAGAGACATGCAGAGAGAGAGGGGAAAACAGGCTCCCTGCTGAGCAGAGAGCCGATGGCGGGGCTCGATCCCAGGACCCTGAGATCATGACCTGAGCCGGAGGCAGAGGATTAACCCACTGAGCCACCCAGGTGCCCCCCCCCCATGTTAATATTCTTACCTTGATTTTTACCTGGCTTTTGTTGGTTCTTAGGTGAGGAAAAATGAGTGATTAGTAAAAGAAAATATTAAAGAGTTGGCATTGAATATTTTTCTGTTAAGGTAGGCTAAAACCAAGTGTAATCAGAAATGGACCCTGTTGAGTTAAACCACATGTAAAGAGCAACAACAAAAATCAGTTTCCCAAAAAAGGGTGTAAATGCTGTCTAGTATTGTTTGTTTGTTTTAAGTTGCATGGGTGTTTGGGGCACTTTTCACTCTTCCATATCAAGACCAGACAGGCTTGCCTTAGTATCTCTTTCATTTTTTTGTCTCTTTTATCCATAAACAGTGTTTTCAGTGAATTTGATTTAGGGTAAGAACTAAGTAAGGCATCTTTCAAAAATAATATGCCAAGTTGCTGTATCATTTTTCTGTGCCAAGGGTAGGATGCTGACCTGATTGGGAATCAAAGAAGGACCTACATGTACTAGAACAGTAGTTCAGGTGAGAAACCACACAACCACAGCATCACTTAGGAACTTCTTAGGGGGAAAAAAAAATCTTGGGACCCACCTCATACCTACTGAATCAGAAGCACTGGGGAGGTTTGGTGGACGTGATTCCCAGCAGTCTGTTTTCATAAGCCCACAGGTGATTCGGATACATACTAGAGTTTGAGACTCACTATGCTGGATGTGTGCCACGAGGTTAGGGATTTTATTTTACTCAACACTCTAGTGTCTAAAACAGTGCTTTATCTAGGTAGTAGGATTACAGTAATTTATTGTAAACGTTTTCCAACTCAATCTTGTCAATCTCAGTATAAAAACTTTGACGGCGGTTGAATGAACAGAAGTAAATTGTTTAGCTGCATTAAGGCCACGTGTTAGTTATTTGCGAGGTGGGAATAACAGGGTGACCAATTTGAAGCTTGAGGAATGAGGGCTTAAATGCTGAATGAGCAGCAAATACAAAATAATGATGTCTAGGTATCTATGTCAGTGCTTTATTCGGAGTAAATAAAGGTTAAGAAGTCACAAGTTACATGCTTTAATCACATGATAAATAGTGGTGTTTGCCAGCCCAGCAAAACCGAGGTACCCAATGAACTGACTCTTAATGTGTGTGTGCACAGCTGCCTCGCTTGCGGTATCAGGCACTATAACATGGGGCTCACGAAGCAGTACCTACGCTATGTTGCCAGTGCAGTTTTTGGCCTTATTGGCAGCCAAAAAGGCAATATTGTCTTTGTGACACTTCGTGGTGAAAAAGGACGCTATGTGGCAGTACCAGCCTGCGAACATGTTTTCATCTGGGACTTAAGGAAAGGAGAGAAGGTAAGCCAAAGATCAAGTAGGTTGATAACTGATTTATAGGTATTTGAGGATGGAGAGGTGGAAGTGGGAGAGCTCTGATGTATCATGCACAGATTGATTGATTGATTGATTGATTTTTTAATGTATGTGTCTCTAAAAGAGAAATCTCTTCTTTGGGCTACTTCTAGGTAGCCAAGTATCAGGTTCTGTTGTTTTTTTTCCGCACTAATTTCTGAAAAATTCTGAATCTAAATTCTGAAAACCATGACCAAATAGGAGCATACATCTTAGGTATTCATTTGTAGTATCTACAGGTAATTTTTGTAACCACAATTCCAGACATGTTTGGTGTTCTCTACCAGTTCTTTATTTTTCAAGTTCTTTTACCTGCCCTCACTGCTAGTTATAAAATTTTCGGCATTTAAAAGGAATAATACTCATCTGTGATGGTGGAACTTTTTTTTATTGAAACAAAGGAGGCCCAAGTTTGTTAAACTAGACTTTGACACTTTGTGTCGCTAAGTTCCCTAAACTTTCCATTTCTGCCACACCAAATTATAGCCAGTTTAGTCTTGCCCAGTCACTGTGACTCCCGAGATATTAATACTTTGATACTTGTTGCTAGCCAGTTTCTTGGGGATAAGCCATGTAGCACCCTAGTGCCATACAGGTTGGTTTCTTTCAAGGTGGGGCTCAGTTAAAGCATAGATGTGCTTATAACCCTTGATGGAATATCATTTGGTATTAACTTAGGATAAGGACTTAGTAACTTATCACTTGGGAAATTTTTGTACATACCACGCTGATGTAGAGCTTTGGAGAAAATAATTTTACCCTTTCTTGAATGTTTCACTGCCCTGTACAAATAATAATTCCTATATGAAAGAACTTGAGATGGATTGCAGAATTTCATTATTATTTAAAGAATGATTTGGAATTATTGATGCTCTTATTTTTACTGTCCCTGATTATTCCCACATTTTTCCTTTAACCATGCACTTAACTCCACCTGCGCGTTGTTTATGATTCTTGTGATTTCAGATCCTTATCCTTCAGGGACTTAAACAAGAAGTCACTTGCTTGTGTCCCTCCCCAGATGGGCTGCACTTAGCTGTTGGTTATGAGGATGGGTCTATCCGAATCTTCAGTCTCCTGAGTGGGGAAGGAAATGTGACCTTCAATGGACACAAAGCAGCCATCACTTCTTTGAAGTACGATCAGCTAGGGGGCAGGCTGGCTTCTGGGTCCAAGGTGAGACCTTGAATCAGGTGCCCAGATTTTAATCTAGTGAAGGAGTATAAGACTTATGCTGAAGCAGATTGTTCACAAAAACTGTTGGGTGAATCAGTGGGTCTTTGGTGTACAAAACCATATAGATGGTGAATGTGAAGGGAGGAGGGTGAGTATGAATTAGGAGGTTCATTTTGTTGCTTGTCTATTAAGCCTGTTAAGTATAGGAACAAGATGAGGAGGCCTCTGTTAAGTATTATGTAACATCATTGTAGAAGTGCTACTCAAAATGGGGGAAAAAAACAGATGGGACAAGGAGAGACCAAACAGTCATTCTTTACCATAAAAATTGGTAGCTTTCCTATGTCTCAGAGTCATCAGTTAGAAAATACAATGTAAAAGATCACATTTACAATAGTATCTTAAGTGACAGAAAAATACTGTGAAACTATACTGAAGAATGTAACAGAAGACCTGAATAGAGATATGAATCAGGTACTTGAATGGGAAGACAAAGATGGTAGTGTTTTCTAGTTAATTTATAGGATTACAGCAATGTAAGTAAGCATCCCAAAAAGGTTTTGTTGTTTTAAGAACATGACCAAATTATTTATAAGGGTATATGGAAAACAAGTAAATTAAAAACACCAGAAATTTGGGAAAGAGGAATAATAAAAGAGGGCTGCAGATTTTTTTTTCCCCCAGAGGCAGATATTTTTTAGGAGGTCTCAGGTGTTAAAATGCATTATGAAGTCATCATTTAAAATGTATTAAGCTAATCTGCTATCAAAATAGGTCTTTATATCAAAAGGACTTGAAGCCTATCAGCAAAGAAAGAAATTATAAAGGAAAAGGGTGATAGATTTGAATATTTAGATTTAAAACATTTGTACATTTAGAAGAAATAGGGAGGTTGTTAAGAATAAGTCCTAGGAATTCTCACAAGGAGGAATTTTTTTTTCCTTTTATCTTCTTTCTTTTCTTTTTATTCTATTTATATGAAAAGATGGATTTTAGCTAAACCTGTTGTGGTCATCATGCTCTATGTACACTTTAGACTTAACATGGCTATATATGTCAGTTATTTCTGGAAAAAAAAGTGAAAGGACATTGAAAAAAGGGTATTTAGTATTTTCACTATAAAAAGGATTAATATCCTTCATCTCTTAATAGCTTACAGTCAAACAAAAAGTAAGGCCCAAAGGAAGAAGAAAGATAAGACTTAGCAGTTCAAGAGAGGTATAAGTGGCCAGTAATCCCCACAGAGCATGGACACAGTTTCTCGTTGGTATTCAGAAATGTAAATCCAATAACTACTGAGACAGCATTTGTAACTTCTGACATCGGCAGTGGTTTTTGAGAAACTAATAATATCCAGAGCTGAGGAGATGGCAAGACTGGCCTTATCATTCATATCCCTGGTGGACCTGTAGACCTGTAGATTGGTGCAATTTAAAGAGATCACCTTGTCCTGATGAATTGCAAACTTTAAAAATAGAAATACCTTTTAACCCAAGAATTTCCTTCTTTAGTATTTATTCTGACCCGAGGTTTATACAAAGATTTATGTATAAGAACGTTCACTTCCACATATTTATAATGGAAAATTGAAAACTACTTAAATGGCTAAAGTAGAAAGATGTTTAAATGGATTATGGTATAGCCTTAGGATTATTTTGTGATCATTGAAAATGAGAACAGTCTGGAAGGACATGGAAAAATGGAAATATTTTAAAATGGATAAAAAAGGGGGAGGGTTATAAAATGATATCATTAGCATGATCCCAGTTTTCTGAAAATACCTCAGTGTTGGATTGGAGCAGTATAGATGGTGGAATTAAAGGCTGTTTATTCCCTTTAAACTTTTCTGTGTGCTTTCCAAATATTCTACAAGGATCACCTCTGTAATAAAAATGTTATGTCGTATTATTTGTTGAGGCCTAATGAGGTAAAGAAAATTCTGCTGTACTATCTGATCCCTTTAGGACACAGATGCTATTGTGTGGGATGTGATCAATGAAAGTGGCCTTTACCGTCTTAAGGGCCACAAGGACGCCATCACACAAGCACTGTTTCTACGAGAAAAGAATCTGCTGGTTACTAGGTAAATAACAGTTTCATTTCCAGTTCTTTTCTATGTAAATGCATCAGAGAAGGTTTCAAACACAGAATTTGGGTCCTTCCTTCCTCATTTGTCTGTACTACCCTCAGGCTCATGTGTTAGCCTCTGCCCTCTGCTTTCCTCTCTCCTTCCCTCTTCTCCCCAGTAGTATCAAAGAAGCTATCTATAGAGTTACATCTAGCATTTTTAATTCCCTTTTCTGATTTGTCATTTTTATCCTCTGGTATTAGCTTTTTTATGTTCCTTAAACTTTGACATGCCTTTTATAGAATGAGCTATCCGTTTTCTGAATCCCTAGAAAGTCAGGAAACAGAATGTGGAGCAGTGAGCAGAGGTGAATAACAAGTGTTTAATTTGCCTACCTTTTGAGAACAGACATACTCTGTATGTAGGTCTTCTGAACATCTATTAGGTTGAACCATTTGGAATTTCCATTTGTGTATGTCAAACATACTAGGTCAAATACCAGCAGTTTCATATGGTTCAAACTAATTATCTGTCCTAAGGAATAGCCACCCAGGAAAGTTTGGGATCCTAAGGTTTGCTAGCAGTAACTAGAAGAACCCTAGTAATGACTCCGAAGCAGTTGTAAAGGAGCACTGAATGCCGTACGATTGGTGTGTTAGTTCTTGTGGGATGGAAGGCACATTGGTGTGTTGTCAGATAACACAGATTCTGTGAGAGAATGACCAAGATTCTAAAAGAATATACACATTTAGCTTAGGGAACAGTTGATCCTTGAACAACAGGGTTGAATCGGTCAGGTCCGCTTGTATGCATTTATTTTTTCAATAAATCCAGGACAGAACTGTAAATGTGTTTTCTATTATGATTTTCTTAATATTTTCTTTTCTTTACTTTGTTGTGAGAATATTACATACAAAATATGTGTTAATGAACTGTTCATGTTACTGGTAAGGCTTCTGATTAATAGTAGGCTGCGAGTAGTTAAGTTTTGGGGGAATCAGAGGTATTTGGAGATTTTTGACTGTACTGGGGGTGAGGGAGTTGGTGCCCCTGGCCCCCTCGTCGTGCAGGGGTCAACTGTGTCAAAGAAAGGAAATAACACAATGAGGTGGGATTGTATAGGAAAGACTTTATAAATCATGTTTTTGGGGTTTTGTTTTGTTTTCCAATTTGGTCATGAAGGAGGATTATGTTAGATTTATATTAATGGGGAAGCAGAGGAGAGGCATTTGAGGCCAGAGTAGAGCTCATTGGCAGGGAGACTCAGAGCCAATGAATGAGAAGTCTTTAAAATGGTGCTAAAGAGCCTGATTTTGATTCTGTAGAGAACCTTGAGCTAGTGGAAGTTTAAAAAACTTAGATTATCTGATAGTTTATTAGATGTAATGAAGACACAGGGAATGGACAAAGAGACTGAATAAGAAGCTATGAAAATAGTTCAGGCAGTAGAACTTAAATTCAGGTTCGTGAACAGAAGTGGATTGGAAGGAGTCAAGGCCTCACAGAGGAGGCATTTTCAGGATGTAGGGACCAGCTGGAAATGGGAGATTGGAACAGAAGAGAGGTGAGAGATTTGTGTCAGTCAGTGGGGGAATGTGGGTACTCTGACAATGGGCCACAGGTCAGCTTCTGTGTTCCTTGACATTCTGAATTCAAAGTTTTTTCTGTACTTACAGGTGAAATCCTGTATTTCCTACCTAATAATGGAAAGTTAGGATTCTTTATTTAAAAAAAAATACATATGTTCCTGAAGACACCACATGAGTCCTTGACCTCCCATTTACTGATTTTTCCTAATAAGATTTTTCCCATTTCTTTTTTCCAGTGGAAAAGATACCATGGTGAAATGGTGGGACCTTGATACCCAGCACTGCTTTAAAACAATGGTTGGCCATCGAACCGAGGTACATGTAAGGTCACGGGCCCAGGGAAAGAATGGCAAGGCAAAAAGATGGTTTTCTTCCCTGGGCCTTTCATGAACCTTTGTTTTTACTGCTCATAGTAATCATCACGGTTTTTTTGTTGTCTTGAGAGATGGAGAGGTTTGGAGCAGATAGAGCTACTCTGGTGTTTAGTAGAAATTGGCCTTGGATAAGTTTCTAATCCATGAATATGAGTTTCATTGATTTTAAATAACGTATCCACCTTTTTGATGATGGGTTTAATGCCAGTGTATATACAGTGCATGGTCCCATAACGTGTAAACAGCAAATCTTAGTCATTATGATAGTTGCCCGAACATAGACATTTTCAGTAGAGATCAGGGAATATTTTATGTCTTTGCATCCTCTTCCATGCTTTGTTCATAGCAAGCTTTCAAAACCATACCTGGAATTAATTGATGACAAAAGCAAATTAGATTCTTGGACTGTTGATTCGCAATAATACTTTTCATTGTTCTTAGATATTTGAGGCTTAAAATTATCCCATAGACATCAGTGGGGTGCCTTCTATTTGTAAGGCATGGCTGAAGGAAAGAAGTACTGGACTTAAAATCCTCATTTGAGTGGATTCTAGTTAGGAATTGTGCTGAACAGCCATTATCTAAATTTAAGGGTAGGAAATTACAGAGAAACTTCTAGTTCACAGCATAATGAACAGTTCTACCATAGGCCATGTTTTCTTTCCAAAAGTGAGATCTCTCGTTTTTTTAAAGATTTTATTTATTTATTCGATAGAGTGCACAAGTACAGTGGCAGACAGAGAGGAGAAGCATGGAGAGCCCAGTGTGGAACTCCATCCCAGGACCCCAGGATTATAACCTGAGCCGAAGGCAGACAGTTAACAGACTGAGCCACCCAGGCGCTCCAAGGTTTCTCTTAGTGTATTCTGTAGGCTTTGCAAATGTCAGAGAGATTTCACCACAGATAGTATACTTAGATTTTTGGATGTCACATCATATATCCCAGAGTCTCCTAAAAATCATATTATTTGGATCTTTTTATACTCTGTAGGTGTGGGGGTTGGTGCTGGTATCAGGAGACAGGCGACTCATTACTGGGGCTTCCGACAGTGAGCTGAGGGCTTGGGACATAGCCTATCTACAGGAGGTAATTGGTTTTTTTGTTTGTTTTGTTTTGTTTGTTTTTTTGGGTTTTTTGTTTTTTTTTTTATCATAGGCAATGCCGTGTTTTAGCAGTGTTACAGGCTCATTGAATTTTGAATCAGTTGTAACTACTGAGTACTTCCCATAGCACTAGAAGGCATTTTAAAACTTCTAATCAGAACTTTTTCTTCATTATTAGTTTAGTTACCCTCCTTTATTTGAACTCTAAGAAGGCTACTTTTAGGCTTACACCTTCTGGTGATGCTAATGTTTTAGTTTGTGGGGTTCTTAGCCCAGAGTTCTTGGACCTTTGGGTGTCCATGGATGGACTTCAGGGTATCTGTGACCTTTTCCACTCAGACAAAAATCTGTGTAAAATTTGTGTCTGTGTATAAACATATGTTCTGAGAAGATGTATAACTTTCTCAGATCCTCAAAGATTTTGTGTGGAAAAAGTTTATGGACTGCAGGTTTAGCTGGAGTTAGGTGTGTAGTGTTGTGTTCCGCAGCTGTTCTGGCGGGTTCTTTTGTAGTAGGCTAGGCTTTATCTTTTCTTCATGTCTGGCTTGTTTTTGTAGTTCTCTGTGCCAGACTGGCATCTTTCTTCCAGAATATGGCAGTTCTTTCACATAAGAAACTTTTAAAGTTGATGAAGAATCAGTCATCATTTTTTCACCTCAGTTTAAATGATGAGGTTATTAAACCATAGTTTGTGCATTTTGGAAAGTTACTGGAGATAGCATAGTGAGTACTGTTTTGTTTGCATTTGGCGTAGTCAGCTTTTAACATACTCTGGTTAAGTATCCTATAGCTGAAGAGGTTTGGTCAAAGAGGGCACTTATTCGTGGCCGTAAGAGGGGATTTCTAAGTCATTAGGGTTAAGAGACATCTCCTGGAACACATTGTTTTAGCTTCTGTTTTCCCATTTTTATAAAACAGGTGGCAGACTTAGAAGAACCAGAGCCCAAGAAAAGCAAAGGGACTTCCCCTGGAATACAGGACACACAGCCTGAGGATGGCGCTCTGGAGACAGACGAAGCTCCTGAGGATGTAATTCTTTGTCTTACCCTCATTTGTGTTGAGTCATGGGAAAAGCGAGAATTGGAGATTTTTTATTTAAAAACTCACAGTTCTTGTCATTATAGGGAATATCTTTGTCACCCGCATCTCTTTAAAATCGTACTTTTTCATAGGTTTGACAACTTGCATTTTACTCAGGTCTTCTCCCTTGCTTTTTCCATAGCGCATCCTTACATGCAGAAAAGCTGGTTCCATCATGCGGGAGGGAAGGGACAGAGTTGTGAACCTTGCGGTCGACAGGACAGGCAGGATTCTAGCTTGCCACGTGAGTACCACTTGTCAGAGAAGACAGGGACGGGGCTATTCCTTTCAGAGACTTGTGTTTGTTTTATATTCCGTGTAGAAATTAATTTTCCCTCAGTCTTAACAATTCATTATGTGCTGCTGTGTAGACTTAAAATCCCTAGCTTCTATTAGCATAATACAGTAATAGTTAATATCATTGTTCTTGTTGTTAGCAAGCATTAAATGCATGCTTTTCTGAGCAATTTAAAAGCATTAGCTAGCTTCTTATTTGGTCTTCAGAGCAAAGCTGTGAGTAGGAAGTGGTATTCCCACTTTATACATGAGACGGCCGTCCCGGAGGGAGGCAGCTGTCCAAGGTAGTACAACCCGTAAGGGAAGAAAAAGGAACATTATTGTTTTGGTCTTACTAAGAAAAAGCTACATTACAAATTGCCTTTCCTGGACTCACATCAACTTTGCCCTTTCTAGGGAACTGATTCTGTGCTAGAAGTGTTCTGCATCCTTTCCAAAGCAGAAGTTCAGAAGAAAATGGATAAGAAGATGAAGAAAGCTAGAAAGAAAGCAAAGTGTGTTTTTTTGTTTGTTTTTTTAATATTTGCTATTAATAAAGTATCTTGAATGGGTCACTTGGTACTGATAGAAAAACTATGGCTTTTTTAAAGAAGTAATTACTCTGTTAGCAGTTACTTTTATTTTTTTTATTTTTTATTTTTTTTAAGATTTTTATTTATTTATTTGACAGAGATCATGAGTAGGCAGAGAGAGGCAGGCAGAGAGAGAGGAGGAAGCAGGCTCCCCGCTGAGCAGAGAGCCCGATGCGGGGCTCGATCCCAGGACCCCGGGATCATGACCTGAGCTGAAGGCAGAGGCTTAACCCACTGAGCCACCCAGGCGCCCCAGCAGTTACTTTTAAAAGCTAGAGAAGATGTTTGCAGTGCTGGGAGTCCACGTTTTACATTTCCACAGCTTTATAATTCGCGTGTTGCTGAGTCGTGTGCTCAGAACCACATAGAAAGGCTATACAGATTTTTTAAAAACAGCATCTGAATGATTTCTTGTTCTCAAGCCAGCAGGGTCACATAATGCTAACCTTGGGGGCTATGAAGAGAAGGACTATAGAATAGACATTTGGGGCAACATCAGCTTGGAACAGGTTACTATAGTAACCAAAGAAATCAGTTCCTCAGTGGTTAAAATTTATCAGGGCTCAAAGAAAGAGTGACGTTGACAAACCTTGTATGAACTTTGGTTTATTTGACATAGTTGGACTCGTAAGTGCAGGTTAATTATCTTCTAAAGAGTCCTGAAGTTAGAAAAGTTCACCAGGTACATTTCATTGGAATAGTTTGAATTACAAAACTTATTTGCCCCAGGAAATTTTATGGGCTGTTCCCTTCAGAATCCACTTATTCAGAATACCGATTAAATGGAGTACCATTTTATGTCACTGTAGTTCACAAACTACATACACTTCATTATCTAATTCTCATTGTAGTCCTGTGTGGTTAAGGAGCTCTCCGAGGATCACACGGTCATTGGTCGCGGAGACACAATTTGGCTCACATAATAGCAAAGCATCTTCTAGAAAAGTCATCATCTTTTTTTTATCCCCCTCTAGATTAAATTCTTCCAAAGGGGAAGAGGAAGACATTGAAGTCTGTGTTGAAATGACTCTGCAAGATGAAATCCAACGGGTGGCTAATATCAAAACTTCTGCCAAAATCAAGTGAGTAGAAGTGTAGTATCTGAAGTGCCTGAGCAATATTGTAGAAATAGTAAGCTGCAAAGTTGTATTGGCTTTTTCATGCTAATTTTGGGCAGTCTGGAGAGATTACGTATTTGGAGACAGTGATCATGGCATGCCTGCCCTCACCATGGACCTTATTCATCATCTCATTGGTTTTATTATAATAACGGTTTCTATTTGTTTAGTTTTCTTTCCTGCTGCCAATTAAAAAGAAAAATGTGTACCCCATGCTCCAAAACATTTAAGGTCACTTAGAAAAATTACATACATAAAAGGAAGATACTCATCAGATCCAGTACCTGAGCCCGGGTGTTTTTGGGCTGCCGTCCAACACGCAGAGCACTTTTTGTGAAACTCTTTATACTTGCTCAAACATCACATAGGTTGAGGACACTGTGAAGCCTTTTTACTGGAAACAGTTAACCTTGTGAGTGAAGATGGTAGCGAGAACATTTATGAATTACTTTTCACACAGATCCTTTGACTTCATTCATTCACCTCAAGGAGAGTTGAAGGCAGTTTTTCTGCTGCAGAACAACTTGGTGGAGTCGTATTCGCTGCAGCCATCTGCGCCTGCTCCTCAGCCCGTCAGGACGAGCAGAATCACCATCGGAGGTCACCGCAGCGACGTGCGGACCCTGTCATTCAGCTCTGACAACATTGCTGTCCTTTCAGCTGCTGCAGAGTCCGTGAAGATATGGAACAGGTGTGTGAAATGGTGCTCTCCACGGCTTTATCCAGTTCTGTTGGTTCCCGTGTGAGTGAGGTTCCAGTACTCCTGATGGTGTCTCTTGATTGTGGGCCTGTAGAGTGTAATTGCTTTTTTAAATTTGGTGCAAAAAAACAAACGCAAGCTTGTTCCATGTCTGAGGTTTGTCACTGTAGTTGGCTAGAGGAAAAAACAAAAGCCGCCTACTATTTAAATTCTAGTAGGCTCTTAGTGCTGTCCAGTATTTTTACTGTAATTTTTCATTCCTTTCCTAGATGACTATTGTACACCTCTTCTCTCCTCAAGCCCCAAACCCCTCTAGCACCTCTAAGCTGGTGACCTTCCTTCCTAATTCACTGAAAAGAGGAATCATCTAGAAAACATTCATGTGCTCCCAGCATATCTGGCAGTTGACCTGCATCTATACCCATGTAGTCCATCTTCCCTCCTGTTCCTATGTTGGTGCTCCTAACCAACGCTAGCCACAACTCGTACCTGTGGTCCTGTCTCTGCTCGCCTGCTAGCTGTTGTCCTCCTGTATCTTTGACATTCCCGCTCCGTGGGATCGTTTCCGGCAGCATACAAGTACGCTCTAATTCCGCCCATCTGAAAAGAAGTTAATAACCCTGTCTCCTCCTCAGTCTCTCCAGTTACAACCCATCCTCTAATTTCTTTTCTCTGTTCTGTCTTCATCTGTCTCCCATCAGGCCTTTCCCCACCTTTTCACCACAGCAGCTCTTGTCACCTCATCAGTGATCTTCATATTTCTGAATCCAGTGACCCGTAAGCTTCATGTGGCACTCTTCTTCTTGAATTGATAACTTTCTCCTCTTTGAAGCACTTGAACTCTCATTACTTCCTCTTCCTCTGCTGGCCGTTCCCTCTGTCTGTGCTGGGTCCTGCTAACCTTTCTGACCTCTGAGTGTTGGAATACTTCAGGGCAGAGTCTTTGAACCATTTCTCTGTCTACTCACTTCATGAACTTTCTCTGAGCTGATGACGCATGAACTTCTTCCTCTAGCCTTAGCTTCTCCCTGAACACCAGACCCGTACATCCAAGTCTTTCGTTTGCATCACCATCTGGTGATTGGTCTGATTGGGTAGCTCCATTTTTTATATGGTCCAAACCATGCTTGTGATCTTATCTCTCCCATGGTCTTCCTACCTGTTGCTCCTACAGACTTTCCCCATCTTCGAAAGTAATCACTTCCTTCCAGTTGTTCTCCCTCAGATGCTGTGGCCATTCTCTCCTCTCCTAGGTCCAGGTCACCAGCAGATCCTGCAGCTCCAGCTTCAGAACTGAGCGTCCAAGCACGTGTCGTCCCCTCTGCTGCCACCCCCACTCGTCCGCCATTGCCTCTCCCTGGCGTGGTTGTGATAGCTTCCTGGCGGGTCTCCCCGCTGCATGCCCCACTGGAGTCTCTTGTCCACATGGCCACCAGTGTGATCTTCATAATGGAAGTGGCACCACTCCCAGTAGCCCCACCTCATTTCTGCCTAGAAGCCAAAGTGCTCACAGACCTCACCTTTTGCCCCCTTCCCCTTCTGCTGTACTACAGCCCACTGGCCTTTTCTCTGCCCTTAAAACACAGCAAGAACGTGTCCCTGTTGTGGGGATCAAACTCCTGTTCTCTGTGCCTGGAACTGTTGCCCACCCTCACCCTCCTCCTCTCCTGCCCCTAGTGTTGTTTCTCCACAGCTCCTGCTGTCACCCGGTAGACCGGTGTGGTGCGTGCTTATCTCATTGCTAAAGAATGTGAGGGCTTACAAGCTTCAGGGCTGTTTAACTGTTTAACTCACTGTTAAACCTTCAGCGCCTAGATTAATCTGGCATTCAGCAAGTGATGAATGAAGTGGGCATTTGATGTACATCTGTTGAAGGGATGAATGTTTATCGTCCAATAAAATGAACTTGTAGAGATATTTCATAATAGTCTAATTTGATTTGTAATCCTGTGGACTCATTTACTTCTTTGTGGTGGCACATTGGGCTCTACTGAGCCCGGCAGATGCTTTGGGGGGGGGGGGGCGATTTTCTATAATCTCTATTCCTTAGGATTAGGAGACACCCCCCCCCCCCCCCCCCCCCCCCAAAAAAAGATGCCACTTAAGTTTTTCCTCTCTTGACTCTAACTGGTAACTGGGTATGAGCCGAGCTCTGGGTGGCTAGGTGTATATTGAACGAGTGCGCTGACCTCTAACACGGGGAAGCAGGTATTCCTAACATGCGACCTCTTCCTCACAGGGCCACACTACAGTGTATCCGGACAATGACCTGTGAATACGCGCTGTGCTCGTTCTTCGTGCCTGGTGATAGGCAGGTGGTCATAGGAACAAAGGTAAACTCAGACTTTTTCTTGGATTTTGGAGGCTTTTCTACTCAATATTCTTCAGGTTGTTTGAGAACTCTGGTTTCTGTTTTTGCATATTGGAAATGAATGGGAGCTGGATAATATGAGGTTGGTAGTTCGTTGCCATTTTTTGAGGGGTTTTCTTTTTAGTTTTGTTTTCTTTGTGTTTTTTTAAAAAATCAAACCTTATGACAGACTGTGAGGAAGGAAATGACAATCATGACCTTGAGAGAACTGTCATTCATGTTTTGCTGGCCTTTCCGGCATCTCTTCACGAGCACATGTGTAATTGTGTTTTGAGAAGACTAATAAAATATACAAGAGTACCTAGTGTCCAGCTTGGTAGGTAGAAGCATTCAGTAAAGACACACTGACTAGTCCTCTTTGCCACTTGCCAGTGGGATCGGGATAAACGTGCAGGAATAAGCAGACTTGGATATGGATTCAGATTCTCCTCCTTTTAGAACAGGCAAATTGCTGCAAGTCCCAGAACTTGTTTTAGTGTATTTCCTTATCTATATAACGGGATGACAACATATGCTTTTTGACAGTGGCTTTTGCACTAGGTGGGCCTAGATTTGAATTCTAGATTTCCCACTCACTGGGTGTGAGAACTTTGGGCAAGATACTTGCCCCTGTAGGCCTTGGTTTTCTCATGTAAAATGAGGTAAACAACCCACTTCACCCTACAGAAAGCACTTACCACAGAAACTAGCTCAGAGCAAATAATGAATAAATAAGAGCTAGGAGGATAAGGACTGATAATAGGAATAGCAGTGAGAATAAAATGAAATAAGGTCTTTGGAATACTTTGAAAAGTGCTTTGCAAGGATTTGTCATTATATATAATTGTTTTATGAGAAAACCTGTGTGTCACAATGGGTATTTTTTGCCCAGCTAAAAAGTTAAAATAAACCAGAGAGATTTTAGAGTTACTGTCAGGGAATGAACATTAAATTATAATTATAAGTTTCTCTAGTTTGTCATTCATTCTTTTGGCGAATGTCCCCTCTGTTGTTTTTGTTAGAACATTTCGGGAATATCTTCAAAGTCTACCCATCTGCAGTACGCAGATCCCCGCCCAGTCTCTATGCAAGGTAGTTAATGTACCTGATACCATTTAATGCCCACAAACACTTTGAGAAGCTGGTGCTGTAAACCCCATTTTATAGATGAGAAAACAGGCTATTGGAAGTGAATTCAGCAACAGAGCCAGAGGGAGGCAGCCCTGGGAATCAGGTCTTCCTTACACTCTTGCCACCCCACGTTCAGAAGCCCATCATAGAGCAGGCTTTGCCGTTGTGTATGCCTTGCTGGCACTACGATCACATTATCTTTATTTATTTAGTTAAAAAAAAATTTTTTTTTTGTTCTTCATTAGCCAAGTTCTAAGCAGGAAGTGTGGCTCATTGTTTTCTAAATTTTTGCATTTTTGTGTTTTTTGTTTTGTTTTTTGCCCTCCCTAGCATCATAGGTAGTTACTTATTTCTCATTGTCAGTGTATTCTAGAGAAGGAAACCCAAACTAGATGGTTGGTTAAGCCAGTTACCGTTAAAGTTTATTAAACTTGAAAGGTTTTTGGGTATATCTGCTGTTGTGTGTCTCCTGATTTGCCTCTGGCCATGCTATTTCCCTTGTGAAGTTGGAGAACCAGCAAATGTGACAAGAGGCCAGGACTGCAAGGTTGCATGGTTCTGTCATCGTGCTGCCGAGCAGCCCTGCTAGAATCAACCCAGCACGTCCACGGCATCTGTTCAGATATGAGGCACAGAGAGGGGCATGTGGGATCCATTTGCTAAGCCGTCGGCCACATTGTCACTGGTCGGCTATGAAATCTTTCGTAAGCTGCGTAGGCATGACTCTTGGAGGTTGTGGGTATGCTCTTGGAGCTCTGTTCATTTTGTGTCTTCCTCAGACAGGAAAGCTGCAGCTTTATGACTTGGCCTCAGGAAATCTGCTGGAGACAATAGATGCACATGATGGAGCTTTATGGTCCTTGTCTCTCTCTCCAGATCAGGTAATGAAACCAGATGTTAGGATCTGGACTGGAGTACTTTCCCATTTCTTAAATCAGATTTTACTGCTGCCTAACGGAGATTTCTTTGGGGTTTCTTAAAGAAGAAAGCCCGCTTCTTATCTGATTTTCAGATTTCCTGTATGGATGGCATATCACGTGCCTGATAATACGAATAGCTGTCATTATCAGATGCATTCTCGTTCAGCTGCTCTTGACTGCCAGCTGCACGGCATCCGATTGCTTACCCTCGAGAGTTTTCACCAATGGTTTGTGCTACTTCCTAAGAGGAAATAGTTCCTTGGGCAGCATAGTGCGGAGGATGGAGTAGACTTTTCTATTCCCCTTTTAGTCTGTATGTCTATGACCATATAAGTCTAGTATTGGTAGCAAATATACCAGCCTTTCAAGTCAATAAGGGGGTGCTTCCCTTCAGAGGAGTCACCTTGGAGAACTGTATACTTACTCAAGTCATGGTGCTGTTGCTCAAAACATTTTGAGGTATTTTTGGGACAATAATAAGAGATTGTGGCCTGTTCATTTGAATCTTCTCAATAGTGTTGAACCTTCATGCATTGATTGTAGATACCATTTTTGGAAAAAATGGAATCGAATTTTAGAGTGGTTATGCCATTTGGGGTCAGAACAAAACAGCATTTAAAATTTAAATAATAGGGCGCCTGGGTGGCTCAGTGGGTTAAGCCTCTGTCTCTGGCTCAGGTCATGATCTCAGGGTCCTGGGATGGAGCCCCGCATCGGATTCTTCTCAGCGGGGAGCCTACAAATAAAATCTTTTAAAAAAATTTTTAAATAGTAGTAACATATATTTGTAGGGAATTCTCTTCCTGAAAACTATTTTTATGTCCATCATGTCATTTGTTATTTGTATAATGGTTTTGTAAACTAGATAGTTTTTGTCATCACAGTGACACTAAGGATCATTGGAAGGTTGTTTCCTATGTTACTAATCTCAAATGGCAGAATAAACACCTGAGATCTAGTTTTCTGGCCCTGATTCTCTATACTTTAATACTATATTGTATTGACTAATTTTCTTGATGTTGGAAACATTTTCAAACATATTTTAAGCAGGGACATTGCAGGATAAATTTATACTTTTCTGAGGTAAATACTTGAATAAACTTATTCTGATATTCCAGTGTGTGTATATTTGTCAAACCATTTTATTAATAGCAAATTCTTTTGGTGCTTTCTTGGGTGGAGCAAGAAACTCTACAATGTTCAGAGTCCTTCTGATGCTGAACAAAAGTATAACTAGAACTTTACACTAGTTACCATCTGTCTACATTAGCCCCTGCTAGGAATTTTCAAATAAGGTCTGTGGCAGCAGCCCCAAAAGAGCAATGAAAGAGGTTAGGAAGGAACCACATTTTTCTAAATTATTCTCCCATGCTAATAAATAAAAATGGCTTTTTAAAAACACTTTTGATATATAACTTCTTACCCAAGTTTCTGTAATAAAATATTTTTTAATTGCAATGTCATTGGCTTTTCAGCGTGGCTTTGTGACAGGTGGTGCAGATAAATCTGTCAAGTTCTGGGATTTTGAGTTGGTAAAAGATGAAAATAGTACCCAGAAGAGGTGAGTAGACATTTTTAAATTTCTGTCCTTTTTTTGGAATGAGAATGGGGAACCACTGAATGGGCTTTCAACATGTGTATTTCTCTTACGCTCCAGGGAGTTTTTGGAATTTCTATCAGCCTTTGTAGAGCACTCATTGATTTCTTTTTTTCTTCATGCTTTCCATCGTGCTAGACTTTCTGTGAAGCAAACCCGAACCTTGCAACTAGATGAAGACGTTCTGTGTGTCCGTTACTCTCCCAACCAAAAGCTGTTGGCTGTGTCTTTGCTGGACTGTACTGTAAAAATTTTCTATGTTGACACTTTAAAGGTACAGTGATTATGCCTGGAAATAGTTTCTGTCTTTCTCACTGACCATGGGTTGAGATTGGAAAGTGGGCTTGACTGCCTAGCCGTGCTATGTTTCTAAAGATGTATGTGTGAATCAAAACATTGTAGGTGCACTAGGAAAGCTAGACTTTTTAAAAAGCTAGACTTTTTAAAGAACTCTTTGGCTCATAAATTTTGCTTAAAGCAAGTTATATTTCAAAAGCTCGGTAGACAGAACATCCTGTGGGAGCCAGGAGTGGAAGAACATTACTGCATCTCCTGGGCAGTGATTCCGCACTTGGCTGGACACCAGGATCATTTGGGTTGCTTTTAAAAATTGTAGATTATTGGGCCCTAGGCCCAGAGTCCAGAGGACTGCAGTAGGCCTGGGAACATTGTTGGGAAGCAAGTGCCCGGAGTCTTCGCTGTTGCGAAGTGTCACGGCTATGAGCTGCCTTCGGTGGCTTGTCTTCTTTGAAAATATAAATAGAAAGCAATCCACGGCAGTGTTTAGGATTGCATCTTAAAGTTCTATTTTAGATCCACATGTAACAAACAATGCCTATATCTTATACACGACATGAATTATTTACATTCTTTTTTTTTTTTTTTAATAGTTCTTTCTTTCACTCTATGGACACAAACTGCCTGTTCTATGCATGGACATCTCTTATGTAAGTAAAACTTAAAGTGTCTTAGTAACAAGCTGTCTTCCAAAGCACTTTCTTCATTCTTTCTTGGCTTGCTATCTTCATTTTAGAGTATTTTTTCATCCTGTTGTATATCTTTCTCCCCAAAATCCATTAAATAATGTATATTGTAATCATACCTCATGTGTTGTGTGTGTATATTACTTTAGTGCTACCAGGATATGTTCACAAATATCTGAGTTAATCCTTACAACTAACTTCCTGTTGTGGATTCCCCAGGTGGTATTTTGTTGTCTAAAACACCATAATTGGTAGAGCTCCCTAAAATACAAAAGACTTTAAAAAAGGCATCCCCCTTTCTTCTGAAAGATAATGTCAGTGAAGAAGATGGAACTTGGCTTGGCTTTGTATTTGGACATTTGCAGTATTTTGCACTATATCTGTACTGTTAGTCTCTTGACCAAAATCATATTTTTTGCAGTGTTGAGTTATGGATAAGAGTGGGAGTAATGTATTTTTTTTTTAAAGATTTTATTTATTTATTTGACAGACAGAGACATAGCGAGAGAGGGAACAGAAGCCAGGGGAGTGGGAGAGGGAGAAGCAAGCTTCCTGCGGAGCAGGGAGCCCTATGCGGGGCTCGATCCCACAACCCTGGGATCATGACCTGAGCCAAAGGCAGATGCTTAATGACTGAGCCACCCAGGCACCCCTGGGTAGGAGTAATGTATTTAGAGACAGCGTCTGATCTGTGTGAAAGGATTGCCATCTTTGATCAGTACATTAACAGTAAGTAGGCAGCACGAGATAGTTCCAGTGGTCTTGTTAATGCTGACAACTATTTGAATGAGGGATTGACATAAGAAAGATAATAGAACATGGGATAAAAGGCTGGGTAGCAAATATTCTAGTATATTCTTTCCCAGACTCCTTTTTCCTTCCCTTTACCTCTTGAGCGGTTCTTCTCCCTACTTAAGGAAGTAAATAGGTAACAGACACCAAGGCACAGTACTGCCCTATAGCAGTACGGAAACTTGGGAGCCACAGGAGTTCTTGCTTTTGCTCAACAAGCTTTTTAAGGAAATCTTAGATAAAAGCAAAGAAATAGGTGCTCTTGATAGAGATGAAATTTATATTGATTTTAATGTTTCTGAAAGAAAAAGCGTTAGTCTTTCTTTAACTGTAGAGCTTCTGATAATCAGGTCAAGTAATGGTTCCCTTTTCTTCCTCGTAGGATGGAGCACTAATAGCAACGGGCTCTGCTGACAGAAATGTGAAAATCTGGGGTTTGGATTTTGGGGACTGCCACAAGTCTCTCTTTGCACATGATGACAGGTAGGTGCAGTCTTTTCAAAGATGTCCTTTTGAGTCCTGTACATATCATTTTCCCAGAGTGTCTGTGTCTATTCAGTCAGAAATTTAAAATTCTGAAATACAAATAACCAGGCATGCTAGAACTACCTTTTTAAAAAACTGTGTGTGAGGCTCTTCACTAACAAGGAATTTGATGGCATTTGATCACTTTTCTCACTTTTCAGTGTGATGTACCTACAGTTTGTGCCCAAGTCCCACCTCTTCTTCACCGCTGGGAAGGACCATAAGATTAAGCAGTGGGATGCGGACAAATTTGAACACATACAGACTCTGGAGGTGACCTCTGGCCTTCTTTGCTTGCTCAGTACTTCAGAACTTTTAAGATTGAGTGATGTTCTGCCACTCAGAGCAGGTTTCGGTCAAGGAATAAAGTGTTCCCTCTCAGGGTTTCTGTTTTTGTGTCTTCTCTCTTCAGGGGCACCACCAGGAAATCTGGTGTTTGGCTGTAAGCCCCAGTGGAGACTATGTTGTGTCATCGTCGCATGACAAATCTCTGAGACTTTGGGAAAGAACAAGGGAGCCTCTTATTCTTGAAGAGGAAAGAGAAATGGTAAGGACTCAGGCTTGGGTAACTCAGGCTTGGTTACAGAACGTGCTGGTGGTTGGATGTCTAGTTCTGTTCAGTGTGGCCACCCCTCAGCCAGTGCACATCCAGGCACCCCCAGAAGAGGTTTCCAGCACCACCGTCAGCCGTCTCAGCAGACACACAGACACAGAAGTGCCTCTAGGGGATTGCATTTTGAAAGAAGCAACTTTTCACTGTCTCCTTTCACTTCGTGTGGAGACTGTGGTTCTTCTTCTAGATTAATTTAGATATATTTTTTTGCAGCAAAGGGAAGCAGAATATGAGGAGAGTGTGGCCAAAGAAGACCAACCAGTAGTAAGTAAATTTGGGGGGACCCTGAGATTGTAATTATCTTGTTGGAATTTACTTTAATTTCAAGAATTTCTGATAGAATTAGGATTGGAGCCAGATGCCCAAGTCCTCACCAGCTGGTGTGGAAAGCAGTCTGTGTAGTCGTGTTTGATTCAGTTGTATGTCCTGATTTTGTGGGACAAATGACTGACCAGATTTGGTTTTGGGTATTTGTCATTTTGGCTTTTTGTTGTTGTTATTAAGGAGGCTTCAGAGAATTGTAGAACAAAAGTAAAAATAAAATTTTAGAAATTGGGCATTTTCTTTATACTTTTAGAGAGTAGGATATTCTTATGATAATGGAAATAAAATATCCATTAATAGTTAATATTATCTGGATTATAGTATCTGGCACTTATCAAGTACTCCATTAATGGAGTAAGTACTCCGTTATCATAACACAGTGATGCCTGTTCTTTTCTGGATATAGGATTCATTTACTGGTTCTTTAGTGCCTGTCAATATTTTTCAAGGATCTCTTTGTTTCTGGCAGGTTCCAGGAGAGACTCAAGGTGACAATTACTTTACTGGAAAGAAAACTATTGAAACCGTCAAAGCAGTAAGTTGATATACATTCTGTCTCTGTATCTATGGATATATGCATTTTTAAGGAGGATCCCAACTCAAAACTCAAAACTTTCACTTTTGAGTGAAAGTTTTTAACAACCAGGTAGCCCTTTTGAGGCAAAAAGTTGATGAAATTCATAGATGGAGCTCAGAACATTGTCGTCCTCCCTTTTAACAAGGACAGGAGTCGTGCTGAATCAGCACACGGTTTCTAGAAAGGAAAGCTCAATCTCCTGGAAGTAGCACCTCTCATGGGTCCTGGGGGCTGCCCTACTCCACATGTGCATATCCGTACGGCTTTACCTGAACCCAAAACGCCTCATCTTCTCTCTGTAAATTAAACAGAAGAAACACCAGAGATGTTGTCACATGTTTTTCTGCACTCTTATCACACATTTATTAAACCGATTCAAGCTAGTTGGTACTTTTCTAGTCAGGCCTTTCAGTTGCAGCGTTCCGGGATCCTGGCGGGGTGGGGGGGCATGGTGATAACTTCTCTCCTTTGTTGCCATCTGCGTAGGCTGAGAGGATCATGGAGGCTATCGAGCTATACCGAGAGGAGACTGCAAAAAGGAAGGAACACAAAGCCATTTGTAAAGCTGCAGGGAAAGAGGTGAGATAGCCTGTGAGTTACACCCTGAGAAACGTGTGTCCATGGAATTCCTGAGATGAACACCATGGCCGTGGGAGTTACTGACTCAGATCAGGAAACGACATAAATGTAATAGAGTCTTCTCTAATTCAAATAGTAGAAAGGAGTTGAGGGACACGGAGGAGGGGAGCTGGGTCTTAATAAAAAGCATGGGGGCAGAAATCACAGACTGAGGTGCTCAACGCGTGGAGCAGAAACTGCTCCTGCTGTGGTTTCGGACATACCACAACCGTCACAGATTTCCAAATGAATTCTATTTCCTAAACTCATTAGCACTCTGGAAGCTGAAAGGCCTGATTATTCTTGTACATTCTTTAAAAACTGTACTGTTGTCACCCTGCCTGTGACAAGCACTGTCAAAGTCTTGTTTTTATAATGACTTGATCTAATCATTTTTTCACAGGTTCCTCTTCCCATTAACCCCATCCTGATGGCTTATGGCAATATCTCTGTGAGTAAAGTGTCTACCAGTTTCCCCTTGGTTACTCAGAGGTTACTTTCAGGGACAAGGGAGGGACAGTAGGAAGTACAGAGGCATGATTTGAGGCTGTATGTACTGGGAAATACTTCACCATTAACAGTCTCTCTTAGGTATTGATTGTTTTAAAAGGAGTGTTTTACTGTAACTTCTAAGTCACCCATTTTGGTTGCATTGGACTGGCATTCTCCTATTTTCTTTCTTTCTCTCTTTTTTTTTTTTAAAGATTTGTATTTATTTGTCAGGAGAGCATGCGAGCACAAGCAGAGCACAATCCCTGCTCCCGCTGAGCAGGGAGCCTGACGTGGGACTCAGTCCCAGGACCCTGGGATCATGACCTGAGCCAAAGGCAGGCACTTAACCAACTGAGCCACCCAGGCATCCGCATTCTCGTATTTTCTAGTGCTTATTTACGTTCAGTATCCAGAGCCATCTGAAGATTCTCTTCGTCTAAATGAACTTTGAAATTGAGATTTTTGGAGGAAAAGTTGACATAAATCAGACAGAGGGGAGAGAGAGAAATGTATGCTTATGTAGCAGTCTCCAGTTACTTAGTGCTTAACTTGCACGTCTCATTCATCATGGTCATCATGTGAGTCAGTGTGGCCTCATTTTACAGATGGGCAATTGGCCTGACTCATGCATAGAAGGGAACAGAGTTGGGAAGTGGCAGAGCTGGACGGTGAACCCACATGGGACAAACTCTAAGCCTGGGCATGTATTGCCATCTTAGTGCATTGTTTCTCCTGTGAGTGGGATCCCTGGTTTTTAGAGGGGAATTAGGGATCTTCAGTAGAAACCAACCTAGAGTATTGCTAAGGCTGTTGTGTTTCCTTTATAGCCTTCAGCCTATGTGTTGGAGATCTTTAAAGGAATCAAGTCGAGGTGAGTTCCAGTGTACAATGACTATAATTGTAACAGCTAACAGCGTTTATTGAATGCCTGTCTGACCATGAAATAAACAGAAATTATAATTCATGGTTAGTTTCATAATTCATGGTTAGGTTTAATTATATCCACATTTTGGTGGAAAATAGTACATTATACTGTCCTTTCTGAAGCAGAACTAGGAGGCTCCTCCTAAAGTATGAAAGGAGATACTTTTGGAGACAAATGAAAGGAAGTCCTATTTTATATTGTAGGTAATGAAATCATCTATTATCAGTCACAAGTACCACCTGGTAACCTTTTTTGGTTGTGTATTTGCTTTGGCTTATTTCCTGTGTATATACACAATTGCAATCCTACGTATTTAATTTTATGTCCTTTTCTTTTTCATGAAATACTTCCTGAGCATTTGCTCAAGTTACTAATATTCTTCAAAAATATTTGTTGAATTATGTCAAAACCTTCCATCGTATGGATAATTATTATTGGATTTGCTTTAATTTTTTTGCTTTTGAACAGTATTGCTTTGGGGAACACCATAGGAGTCTTTGTTGTAGCCTAACAATAACTGATCAGTCGGCATGAACTTTTGAAAGGTCTGTGTTGCTGAATTACTTTCCAGAAAGCTTATAGTGAATTTGACCAGGCTTTAAAAAATTCTTTGCCAGTTGTGGAGGCAAAAAGTGGTATTGTATTATTTTAATTTCTTTTGATTATTAACAGATACTATATTTGTTGGCCATTTGTGGTTTTTTTCTGTGAATTTTTAGTTATTTGTCCTTTCTTATACTCTTCAGTAGTTTCTTACTGGATTTTAAGAATTCTTTGTATCTTTTGTCATATATTTTTAAGATAATGTTTCTTGTTTGTGATTTACCTTTGGATTTGATTTATGAATTTGATGTTCTGAAAGTTATTTTCATCAAAACTCTTAATATCTAAATCTGTCCCTTACAACAAGAAATAAACAGACCTGTCTGAGGATCTGAAACTTCCCTGGAGAAATGTAAAACAACATTTAAATTAACGGAAGTGTTGTGTGTTCCTAGAAGGGAAGAATCTGTGTTCTAAAGATTTAGGTGGTTTTTTTGTTTTGTTTTGGTTTTCTAAACTAGTTTATAGGTTTGTGAGTGCAGTTGAAATCCTTTTGAGATTTGGAATTGGAGTTGATGAAATGATCCCAGAACTAGTTCAAGAAAAGTAAAACAAAACAAGCCAGAAGATTAAAAAGCTAGATTAAAAAGCTGTAAAATTAGCAAAACTAAAATATTACAGGATTATTGTCAGACTCAATCATTAAACAGACTTGAAAGCCTTGAAACAGAGTCTCATATGTCTCAATGTATGGCAGAAAGAAGTATCATATAAAGGTGGAATATTCAACAATAGACTTGGGAGAAATTAGTTATTTCTCAAAAAAAAATGAGTGTCCTAGCATGCCATGGACCAGAATGCATCAAATAGATTAAAATATTAAATATAAAAATAAAATATTGAAAAGAGGGAACCATCCAGGATATAGATGAATAGTTAATTCAACCCTAAATGGGTAAGGTCTGTTCAAATATAAAAGCGGGAGGGAAAAATAGTAAAAGATTTAAACACTGAATGTGTTGAGTAATGTGGCATTTTTAATGTTTATTCCCTTCTTTCAGTGAGCTGGAAGAGTCTCTGCTTGTGCTACCCTTTTCTTACGTCCCAGACATCCTTAAGCTCTTCAATGAATTCATCCAGCTGGGCTCTGATATTGAACTCCTGTGTAGGTGCCTCTTCTTTCTGCTCAGGTAACAGCCTTTCCTAAGAATACTGTATGTGCTCGGCCTAACTACTGCAGTGCTACTTGAACTGATGGTGTCAACACTCTGGGATTCAGAAGGCTCGTGTTCTAGACTGAGAGATGGTGACAGGACTTCATTGTTGTGTGACATAAATTGTTATCCCATGGAATCAGTTATGTCCTTAAACAAGGAGAGCGATGGCCCGCCTCTAAGTCACAAGGTGGAACATGGCTCAGGGATGGCTTGCGTAAGCATGGGTCTCCAGGTTGCAGTAGCTCTGGTCCTTGTCTGTTTGCTGAGAACCTATTACTGAATGGCCGGTTTGTCTCATTTGTGTTTTTTTTTTAAATTTGTTTGTCTATTTGTTTTTAATTCTAAGCAAAACAATTGAGTTTTTTCCTCAGCATCGTAAGGAACGGTGACTTTATGTTTCAGGTCTGTATAGAAACAAATGGAAAAGTAAGGGCATACAGGGAGGGAAGGAAGAAACAAAATATGTTTATTGGATTATTCTTAAATATGAACAATTCCTCTTAGTGTGTAATTGAGAAGAATGTATTTTTTCTTAATTTTATTTATTTATTTGACAGATCACAAGTAGGCAGAGAGGCAGGCAGAGAGAGAGAGGGAGGAAGCAGGCTCTCTGCTGAGCAGAGAGCCCGATGTGGGGCTCGATCCCAGGACCCTGAGATCATGACCTGAGCCAAAGGCAGAGTCTTTAACCCACTGAGCCAACCAGGCACCCCAGAATGTATTTTATAGGAGTTTAAAATATACCCTTCTTGTATCCTTCTCTCTGAACCCCAGTCTCCAGCTGTTATAGTAGAGAACAGAAACAGACTGAACACTTTTTTTTTAAAGATTTTATTTATTTATTTGACAGACAGAGATCACAAGTAGGCAGAGAGGCAGGCAGAGAGGAGGAAGCAGTCTCCCCGCTGAGCAGGGAGCCCAATGCGGGGCTCGATCCCAAGACCTGGGATCATGACCTGAGCTGAAGGCAGAGGCTTAACCCACTGAGCCACCCAGGTGCCCCTGAATACTCTTTAAAATGCTCTTACGAAGACAAAATACAAACTGATCAGCCAATACCAAATAGTTAAAAAAAAAATCTAAACAGGTATATTTAATGAATTGGTATTTAAATTGATCTGTTTTCATGCTTCTTAATTCTTTGTTCCTTTTATTCCATCAAGATAGTAGCAAAAGAAAGACGGTGGTATTCAACAATGTTACTGATAATTTCTTGTCACTGTGGCCACTGTACTTTTGAAATCAGGGTTACTGATTCTGAGTGAGACACTATGAGGGCTTCGGGCATGTCGGGGCGTCGTGGATGGGGAGTGCTGTACAGGTCCTGCAGCAAGCCCTGAGCTTGAGGATGTGCACCGGGGGGCATGAGTTCATGGATGTCCTCTTGGATTCTAGGTCGGAGTCTGACGCTGATCAGGAACTCCTTTTTGCTGAGGCTTCACTAGAAATATTAATAAACCTTATTTGAGTTAGAGTTAGTAGAGTTAGAGTTCTTAGAGTGCTCATTTCTCTCTGAGTGTTCCTCAAAATACTATTGTCAGAGTCTGTGGCCACATGGTAGATGGCTGCCCAAAGAGCCAACTTTGCAAATGAGTTGAATGTGTCATAACTTATGATAGTAGTGTTAAAATTGACATCAGATAAAACTGAGTAACGGGAGAAATATCTTTAGCTGTTTTTTACCAGCATTTCTATATTGCCATGATGATATGGTAAAATAAATCCTTTTGGGTTTGTTGTTGTTTTGTTTTGTTTTATTGTTTGTTTGTTTTTTACTTTGATATTGTCTATTTGCTTTTCTAGAAGGGGGTAAGCAGAGCCAGAACCACTACCTCTCTTTGTAACATGACTGTTTTGTTTTCATATTAGGATTCACTTCGGGCAGATTACTAGTAACCAAATGCTTGTGCCAGTGATTGAAAAGTTAAAGGAAACAACTATTTCAAAAGTCAGCCAAGTCCGGGTAGGTATCCTTGTAGAAATACAATAACTAGGGAGAAATCCTGGTGTGTGTGTGTGTGTGTGTGTGACTTAGAAGTAGCACAGTGAGCTATGCCTTGTCTCTGGTGGTACTGACCAGACATCTGTCAGTATTTGAGGGAAGATTTTTGTTGGAGCTGGTAGCAACAGAAAAAAGAAAACAAAACCAGACCAGAAAGACCTTAGACGAGGGATGAGTAAGAACCCCTGAAGCATTGGTTCTCCTGACTCACATATACTGCTGTATTGAATGAAGTGAGAGAAGGGTCATTTAATCTTTCTTATCTGCTCCCCCCACCCCTCAGGATGTCATTGGATTCAACATGGCAGGTCTTGAATATCTCAAGAGGGAATGCGAGGCAAAAAGTGAAGTTATGTTTTTTGCTGATGCAACCAGCCAGTTGGAAGAAAAGAAGAGGAAGAGGAAAAAGAGGGAGAAGCTAATTTTAACATACAATTAGAACTCAAATGTGGTGCCCTTTTCTTTTTATTTAAAAGGATTCCTAAACAGTAGAATTGGTGTCAACTTGAAAATAACCAAGTAACAAAGGTTTGTTTGGTTACAGAAGGTGTCAGGATGTGGTTCCCAGCTTTGCCTGAAGAAAAGCCCAGTACGGGACTGCAGGCATGATAATGTACAATCTTCCCATGCCCCCGAAGGTTGAGCCCTTCAGGAGTTGTTCCATTGTATTCCAGCAGGAAACAACGAACTTTTTTTTTTTTTTTTTTAAGTAGTTTTTCACTAGAGCTGAAATGAACATTTCAAAAGTTTTTCTTATTTCTGTGATAACAGAAGATTTAATGATCAGTGTTACTCTTTGTAGTACGTTTTGCCTCTATAGAGAGTGTCAGGTGCACAATTGATTGCCCTCTTCCATTAAAGGCAGTCTTGGACTTACAGAGCTGAAAAAGACCATAAAAATTCACTAAAACACCCTCTTTCAACTTTACCTCTTACAAGGGGTTCCTTCTGTATATAAAAATATCTAATTGATAATTTTTTATAATTCTCCAAATAGTTGTTTCTAATTAAACTAGTCAAGCTGAGATGCCTTGCCGGGCTTCTGGGTGATTAATGCCATATAAATACGTACATACATATGTACATGCATGGTAAGAATTTGGGGAGGTGGGAATATTCTAGAAGAAATGGACACATTCCTTTGGGCCTGGCTTCTATTCGTGGAAAGTTTTTAAGTTACTGCTCCAACCTTGTTGCAGTTCTGTGCAGACTCCTGTGTCCTTTTTTTGATGTTTTTTTAAAAGATTTATCTAAATTCCAGTTAGTTAATATACACTGTAATATTAGAGTCACATGCCCAGCACATCGATTCATCACTTCCGTACAACATCTGGTGCTCATCACAAGTGCCCTCCTTCATCCTCATTACCTGTTTAGCCCATCCCCCCACCCACCTCCTCTCCAGTAACCATCAGTTTGTTCTCTCTAGTTAAGAATCTGTTTTTCTTGGTTTGTCCCTTTTTTTTTTTTCCCCTTTGCTCTTTTGTTTTTTTCTTAAATTTCACATGAGTGAAATCATATGGTATCTGTCTTTCTCTGACTTAATTTCACTTAGAATTATACTGCTGACTCCATCCACATCATTCCAAATGGCAAAATTTCATTCTTTTTATGGCTGAGTAATATTCCATTGTGTGTGTATATACTACATCTTCCGTATTCATTTATCAATGGATGGACACGTGGTCTGTTTCCATATTTGGTTGTTGTAGATAATGCTGCTATAAACATCTAAAGGTGCATGTATCCTTTTGAATTAGTATTTTTGTATACTTTGGGTATATACCCAGTAGTGCAATTGCTGGATCATAGGGTAGTTCTGTTTTTAATTTTTTGAGGAAGCCCCATGCTGTTTTCCAGAGCAGCTGCACCAGTTGGCATTCCCACCAGCAGGGCAAGAGAGTTCTCCTTTCTCCACATCCTCACCAACACTTGTTTCTTGTGTTGTTGATTTTAGCCATTCTGACAGGTGTGAGATAATACCTCATTGTGGTTTTGATTTGCATTTCTTTGATGGTAAGTGATGTCGAGCATCTTTTCATGTATCTGTTGGACATCTATATGTCTTCTTTGGAAAACCTTTCATGTCTTCTGTACATTTTTAAATTATTTGTTTTGGGGTGTTGAATTTGATAAGTTCTTTATGTATTTGGATATTAACCCTTTATCAGATATGTCACTTGCAAATATCTTCTCCCATTCTATTGCCCTTTAGTATTGTCAACTGTTTTCTTTACAGTGCAGAGGCTTTTTATTTTGATGAAGTCCCAATAGTTTATTTTTGCTTTTATTTCCTTTGCCTCAGGAGCAGTATCTAGAAGTTGCTATGGCCAGTGTCAAAGAGGTCACTGCCTGTGTCCTCCAGGATTTTGATGGTTTCCTGTCTCACATTTAGGTCTTTAATCCATTTTGAATCAATTTTTATGTTTGATGTAAGGAAGTGGTCCAGTTTCTTTTCTTTTGCATGTTTCTGTCTGGTTTTCCCAACACCACTTGTTAATGAGACTGTCTTTTTGACATCACATATTCTTTCCTGCTTTTTCAAAGATTGATTGACCATATAGTTGTGGGTCTATTTCTGGGTTTTCTTTTCTCTTCTATTGTTCTATGTGTCTATTTTTGTGCCAGTACCATACCTAGGTATCTTGTTTTTGGTGCAATTGTAAATAGGATTGGTTCCTTGATTTCTCTTTCTCCTGCTTCATTATTAGTGTATAGAAATGCAACAGGTTTCTGTACATTCATTTTGTATCCTGCAACTTTACTGAACTTGTTTATCAGTTCTAGCAGTTTTAGTGGAGTCTTTCACGTTTTCTCACAGAGTGTCATGTCATCTGCAAATAGTGAAAGTTTTACTTCTTTGTTGCAATTTGGATGACTTGTCTTTTCTTTTTGTTGTCTGATTGTTGTGGCTGTGTTGAATAAAAGTGGTGAGAGTAGACATCCCTGTCGTGTTCCTGACCATAGAGGAAAAGTTCTCAGTTTTTCCCATTGAGGATGATATTAACTGTGGGTTTTTCATATATGGTCTTTATTATGTTGAAATATGTTCCCTCTAAACTTACTTTGTTGAGGGTTTTTATTATGAATTGATGTACTTCATCAAATGCTTTTTCTGCATCTATTGAAAGGCTCATATGGTTCTTATCCTTTCTTTTATTAATGTGGTGTATCACGTTGACTGATTTGTGAATATGTTGAACCACCCTTGTAGCCCAGGAATAAATCCCACTTGATCGTGGTGAATGATTCTTTTAATGTACTGTTGGATTCAGTTTGCTATTATTTTATTGAGAAATTTTGCATCCATGTTCGTCAGGGATGTTGGCCTTTAGTTCTCTTTTTTGGTGGAGTCTTTATCTGGTTTTGGTATCAGGCTAATGCTGGTGTTATAGAATGAATTTGGAAGTTTTCTTTCTTCTTCCACTTTTTGGGAACAGCTTGAGAAGAATAGGTATTAATCTTTAAATGTTTGGTAGAATTCCCCTGTGAAGCCCTCTGGGCCTGGACTTTTGTTGGTTGGTTATCAACCTGTTCATGTTTTCTATTCATGTTTCAATTTTGGTAGTTTATATGTTTCCAGAAATTTATCCATTTCTTCCAGGTTGTCCAGTTGGCATATAATTTTTCATAATATTATTTGTTACTTATTATCTCTCATTTGTGATTTTGAGTCCTTTCTCTTTTTTTCTTAATATGTCTGGCTAGAGATTTATCAGTTTTACTGATTTTTCTCAAAGAACCAGCTCTTAGTGTCATCAATCTGTTGTTGGTTTTTTTAGTTTCTATATCACGTATTTCTGCTGTAATTTTTAAACTTCCCTTATGCTGGATTTAGGCTTCATCTGTTGTTCTTTTTCCAGCTCCTTTAGGTGTAAGGTTAGGTTGTTTATTTGAAATTTTTTCTTCTTGAGGAAGGGCTGTATTGCTATGTGCCTCCCTCTTAGGACCACTTTTGGTGCATCCAAAAGGTTTTGGACTGCTACATTTTTGTTTTCATTTGTTTCCATGTATTTTTGATTTCCTGGTTAACCCATTCACGGTTTAGTAGCATGTTGTTTAACCTCCATGTATTTGTAGTCTTTCCAGATTTTTTTCTTGCAGTTGACTTCTAGTTTCATAGTATGGTGGTCAGAAAAGGTAGGTATGATCTCGGTCTTTTTGTATTTGTTGAAGCCTGTTTTGTGACCTAATATGTGATCTTTTCTGGAGAATATTTCATATGTACTTGAAAAGAATGTGTATTCTGCTTTAGAATGGAATGTTCTGAATATGTCTGTTAAGTCCATCTGCATCATTCAAAGCCATTGTTTCCTTGTTGGTTTTCTGTTTAGGTGATCTGTCCACTGTCGTGAATGGAGTATTAAAGTCCCCTACTATTATTGTTATAATCCATATAGTTCCTTTATGTTTGTTATTGTCTTATATGTGGGGATTCTCCCAATTTGGGGACATAAATATTTACAATTGTTACATCTTATTGGAGTGTCCCCTTTGTTTTTATAGCTTCTATCCATTTTTATAGTCTTTGTTTTAAAGTCTAGTTTTTCAGTAGATGCATTGCTACTCTGGCTTCTTTTGACATCCATTTGCATGATATATAGTTCTCTACCCCCTCACTTTCAATCTGCAGGTGTCTTTAAAATGACCCTCTTGTAGGCAGCATATAGAGGAGTCTTTTTTTATCTATTTTGATGCCCTGTGTCTTTTGGTTGTTTAGTCCATTTACATTCAAAGTAATTATTGATAGACATGTATTTATTGCCACTTAATTACTTATCTTCTTGTTTCTGGAGATTTTCTCGGATCCTTTCTCATCTTTGCCACTTTTTGGTCTCTCTTTTGCACTCAGAGTCCCCTTTAATATTTCTCGCAGTGCTGGTTTAGTGGTCATGGATTCCTTTCACTTTTGTCAGGGAAGCTCTTTCTCTCCTTCTATTCTGAACAATAGTTTTGCTGGATGGAGTATTTTTGGCTGCAGATTTTTCCCATTCAGCACTTTGAATATATCAGGCCACTCCCTTCTGGCTTGCCAAATTTCTCTTGAGAAAGCTCCAGCAAGCCTTACGGGTTTTCCCTTGTAAGTTAGGGATTTTTGTCTTGTTGGTTTTAAGATTTTTTTATCAATATATTTTGCAAATTTAATTATAACATGTCCTGGTGTTGACCTGTTTTTGTTGATTTGATGGGAGTACCCTGTGCATCCTGGATCCTTCCCCAGATTAGGGAAGTTTTCTGCTATTATTTGTTTTTTTGGACAGAGAGAGATCACAAGTAGGCAGAGCAGCAGGCACAAAGAGAAGGGAAAGCAGGCTCCCTGCTGAGCAGAGAACCCCCCCATGCGGGGCTCCATCCCAGGACCCTGAGATCATGACCTGAGCAGAATGCAGAGGCTTAACCCACTGAGCCACCCAGGTGCCCCTCGCTATTTTTTCTTTTTTTAATATTTTATTTATTTATTTGACAGAGATCACAAGTAGGCAGAGAGGCAGGTAGAGAAGGATGGGGGAAGCAGGCTCCCCACTGAGCAGAGAGCCCGATGAGGGGCTCCATCCCAGGACACTGGGATCATGACCTGAGCCGAAGGCAGAGGCTTTAACCCACTGTGCCACCCAGGCACCCCTTTGCTATTATTTCTTAAAATAAATTTTCTGCCCCCTTTTCTCTTTCTCTTCTGAGACACCTATGATAGGAATGTTACTACATTTGATGGAGTCACTAAATTCCTTAATTCTGTTTTCATGTTCTATAATTTTTTTTTCCAGCTTCATTATTTTCCTTTGTCTTCTTGTTAATTCATTCCTGTTTCTTCCAGCCTGCTCTTCATTGCATCAAGCCTGTTTCCAGTCTCATTTATTGCATTCTTCATTTCTGATTCTTTAACTCCTTTATCTCTATAGTAAGGGTCTCACTGATATCTTCTGTTCTTTTCTCAAGCCCAGTGAGTATCCTTATGATTGTTGCTTTAAATTCTCCATCAGTTATGTTACTTATATCTGTTATGCTTTTATCTCTGGCTGTGGCCTTATCTTGTTCTTGCATTTGGAATAAATTACTCTGTCTTGGCATTGTGTCTAGTCTCTACTTTTTTCTGTGTATTAGAAAAGCTCATTAGAATTCCTGATCCTGAAAGTAATGGTCTTTTTGAAAAAGAGGTCATGTAGTGCCCAGAGCTGGTGCTTCAGGGAGTGTCTCCAGTGTGTGCTGCCTACACTCTGCTGTTGTGTTTTGGCCGTTCTTTTAGGCCAGTCCTCTGTAGAGGCTCTCCTTGTCTGCTGTGGACAGTGTTTCGTCCCTGGCCTGAATGTGGTGAGTTTTAATTAGGTATACTCTGGTCTACCTATGAAATGAATTTTGATACCACTCCACCAAAACTGAGGCCCTGCAGAACTCTGGTGGAGAGATGTGGTGTGTGGGTAGGGGTTTGTGCTGATATTCGGGGGTAGTGGCCCACCACGTTGCAACTGAGGCAAGCTTGACTAAGAAGGCAGTCCTAAGAGCACAGGGGTGTGGGGTTGGTTGTAAGCAAGTTAGACAGCCAGTGTCAGTGCTGAGCAGCTTCCTTCTGGTGGGTGTGTTTCGGGCGGGGGTGGGGGGAAGGGAAATGGCACCAGCCAGCTCCTTTGTTCTCAGAGAGGTATTTGAATATTGATAATCCGCCCCCCCCACCCCACGTCCCAGATATTTCTTCAGATGGCTGTTTCCATGCTGTTTGCTCCCAGGTTGTTTGCCTGCCTTCTCTTCTGGAGCACCATAGTACCCTCTGGGCTCTATCCCAGCCAAGCCTGCTGACCTTTAAAACTCCAGGCTTTAAGTCCCACTCTTTGTAAGAACTCAATGAAATTTAGCCCTTCTCGTTTTCCAAGCCAATGGCTTCTAGGAAATATTCTCCTGGATTTGTTCCCCTGGCTGCTGCTCTCTCCTGCCCTTCTCCACGACCACAGCTCCCTCCCCTCCACAGCTGCCATGATCCATTTCTCCCCTAAAACACATTTCCAAACTCCCTGCTTTGATGTGGCCTCTTCTCTCCCTTTAGTTGTGGAGCTTGTCTGTCAGTCTTAAGGTTGATTTCTGGGACATTTATGGTGATTTTATCATTGGACAAAATGAGCATAGGGTCCTCCTACTCCACTGCCATCTTTTATCTCTGTGTGTCTTCTTCAGTCAGGTGTCCTGTGAATTTGTCCATTTCATTCAAGATGCTATATTGTGGTGCCACCATTTTCTTGCCAGTTTCAGAGCTGCAGTTCTTGTGGTGTGATTATCTGATGGTCCCTAGCCACAAGTCTGGTACTGTTCCTGACCATAACAACACAGTCACTGAAGTAAGGTAAGGAACATGGTGGTATTACTCGTTGCACAGAATATAAGTAAAGATTATTGTAACATAGAGTTCCTGAGGCTTAACTACAAAAAGGTAAGAGAAGAGATAATGGATTCTAGGTGCTTCTAGTCTGAAGAAGCAGCCTTTAAGCATCTGTTCCTGTCACTAGGGAGAGGAGTTACTTATTGAAAGATATCCTAATCCTTTAATGAGCAAAGGCTGGATCCATATCACGTTTGCGCTTAGAAGTGTTCATCAGAAAATAGGAAACCAGCATTTCCCATTAATGTTTTTGATGTTTTCCAAACCAAAACAAGGTCAGGAGGGTACTCTACTTGTATTTAAAAGTGTTGCTTTCCCATAGCTTTGCCATCAGGTAAGATGAACAGTAGCAGAGGATTTAAAGGTGTGTCTGTCTGGTAGGTATTACACAAACCAAAGAGGAGAGCTTAGGCAGATGAGATGATGTGTACAGGAAGTAACTGAGCTCTAACTTTTGTTCAAAATACTTGAATCTCCTTAACCCTAAAGGTGTGAGGTTAACTAGTCATTTATAAAGTAGATTTTAGAGGCCCCTGTGTGGCTCAGCATCTGACTTTCAGTTTTGGCACAGGTCATGATCTTGCAGTTGTGGGATTAAGCCCCTTCTCGGGCTCTGCGATCCACAGAGTTTGCTTCAGCTAATTTCTCCCTTTCCCTTGGCCTCTCCGGACTCATACTCTAAAAATAATGCATAAAATTTTTTTTTTAATTTATTATTTTGACAGACAAAGATCAGAAGCGGGCAGAGAGAGAGGGAGGAAGCAGGCTCCCTGCTGAGCTTAGAGCCCGATGCGGGGCTCGATCCCAGGACCCCGAGACTATGACCTGAGCCAAAGGCAGAGGCTTAACCCACTGAGCCACCCAGGTGCCCCAATACATAAAATCTTTAAAAAAAAACTTTTAAAAATTTTAAGCCAAGCCAGTTTCTAGTCATTAAGTCAGCATTTACTGGCTTAGCTGGTCATTGGCTAGATTCAGTCCTTAGTACAAGAACCATGTAACAAGTAACACACCTTGCAAATTATGCAGTGTAGCTGTAGAAGCTGTTGATGCCATAAAGAAAAGCCTCATGAATCATTTATTGGGCATAGAACATCTAAGCTTTTCTATCTTTATATATGTCTCTATGTAAAGAAGGTAACGCTTAACCATTTTGAGATTCCCTGGCTGGAAGTTAGTGCTTGGTGTACTTGGTTATTAAGTGGTTTCTCAGTTCAAGTGTCCTAAGTCATAGATCTCCCAAAGAAATCTCTAAATCTGGGAGAGGACATAGGCCAAGGAGGCAGTGGTGTCTGTCGTAGACAGAAACTGTATGTAGGTTTCCACTTACTTATCAATACAATCGATGAGCCTGCTCAGTGTAACCTTTCCATGCCAGCCACAAACTCAGGAAGAAGCCACCTGGCCTACATACACTGTCTACAATCTGCCCCCTTTCCTCACAATTAAAGATCCCAAGTTTTGAGATGAGACTCGGGTTCTTAGGAATAACATCACCTTATATTCTAAGTCCTGTCATTATTTCTGAAATGTTGTGGGCTGCAAGCAGCTCTCATGTGATTTTAGAACTGAGCACACATGGTCCAATAGTCACTGGTCCCAACCCTTGTTAGGTTACATGGGAGTTGTCCTTTCATAATTCCTTCCCGTGAGTGTGGGCAGGACCTAGTGACTGGCTTCTGAAGAACAGAATACAGCAAACTTAATAGGATGTCTGTTCCAGGACTGGGTTATAAAACACTGTGAATTCTGCCTTGCTCACACTCTCAGGCTCTTCTTGTTCTGATAAACCCAGCTGCCCTGCCGTGAGATTCCTTTGGGAGAGGCTCAAGGAACCGCATCCTGCTGATGACTACCTGAGTGTGCTGAAAGCACGTTCATTCCTAGTTAAGCCAGAGGATCCAACTGAGCTCTGTCTGGATTCTGGAACCACAGAAGCTATGAGATCTTAAGTGTCTGTTGCTTTAAGCCAGTAAGTTTTGGGGTAATTTGTTATGTAGCAACAGATAACTAATAGAGCTTCTATAGAGTGAATTGCCTAACGTGATGTTTTGGATTCCTCATCTATAAATTAGGCACATAAGTGTCTACCTTCATAAAGTTATTGTGGAGTGCTTACTGGCTCAAACACAAGAACGGTACTCTTGTTACTGCGTGAACTACACAAGATCTAAAACTACAGAATGATTCCAGTACACACACACATTAGAAGGGATGGGAAAGAGAAAGACTAAAATATTATGTTAGCTCTTGGTGATATTCGAATCTTTACACTAGATATTTGTCTTTATAATAAAAGAATAAATATAGTGGGCATCTTTCAATCACATTAACTCTGATACTATGAACAGAGGCATAAAAGCAACATCACTTAAGACATTTCTTCTATTAGGTTCTATTCACGAAATTACTTATGATATATTGGTGCCAACAGGAATTATGTATCTATTCGAATGCTGTTTTGTAGTTTACAGTTGTCTAGCTAGAGATGTAGATTTCACCACTTCTCAGAGTAACTTCCAAAAGTCAGAGTAGAACTGACATAAACCATGATTTCAGTGGTTCCCAAAGTATATTTTAAGACCTCTGGGGGTCTATAAGACCCTTTTTCAAGGAGTTTGCAAGGTCAGAAATATTCTCAAAACATTATTAAAATCTGTAGTAGTTTGAAGAGTGGTCTCCAAAAATTTACATCTACCTAGAACCTGTGAATGTAACCTTATTTGGAAATAGGGTCTTTATAAAGGTAATTAGTTAAGATGAGGTCATACTAGATTGAAATGTGCCCTAAATCCAGTGACTGCTGCCATGTAAGAATGCAGTGTGAAGAGACACAGGGAAGGAGGCCATGTGACCACAGAGGCAGAGACTGGAATTGGCGTGATACAGCTTTTAGTCAAGGCACATCAAGGACTGACTACTGCCAGAAGCTAGGAGAGCAGCAGGAACAAATTCTTCAGCCTCTAGATGGAACCAGCCCTGAACGCTTTGGTTTCCTGAACTGCAAGAAAATACTAACTTGTCTTAAGTCACCCAATTTGTGGTAATTAGTTTCCTGAGGCTTCCATAACAACAGTGATACCAGGAAGTGGGATGCTGCTGGAACAAAGGCCTAAAAATGTGGAAGTGGCTTTGGAATTGGGCAGTGAGTAAAGGGAGAATTTTGAGAAGTGTGATAAAAAGTCTAGGTATCTTTAAATGATCATTGGTAGACATAAGGACTTAAAAACAATTTTGGTGACCGTTCAGAAGGAAGCCATGAGGGCAGCAGAGAAAGTTTCTATTGTCTCAGAGAATTTCTACATCACCATGAACAAAAATACTGATAGAAGTACAAACATTAATGGTGCTTCTGGTGCAACCTCAGAAATGAACATGTTGGACACTGGAGGAAAAGTTAAAAGGTGGCAGAAACCTTGGCTGAATTGTGTTCTGCTTTTGGGTTTAAAGTAGAAGTTGTAAACAATGATATTGAATATTTAGCTGAGGTTTCCAAGCAAAAATGGAAGATGCGGCCTGGTTTCTTGCTGCTTATAGTAAAATGCAAGGGGGAAGAAAGAATTTGAGGAAGGAACTGGTTAGCAAAAAGGAACTAAAACATGATGAGTTCAAAAATTAACATTCTATCCATACTGCAAAACATTGCAAAGGCATACCCTGGAGTGGTCACCAAGGATGTGTGTGCTGGAGAGATTAGGTTTATGACCACAGATACAATCAGGCATCTCAGCAGAAGCCAGGAATAGAAGTGCAGTTACCCAGGAAGGACCTGTGGAGAAGCCTCATGTCTAATGATGTGGATCTCCTTGACATCCATGAAGACTGACAGGTTTTTGAGACTGTTACATGAGCAGAAATGCAGCTGGTTTGGCCTTGACAGGGAGAGAGCACAAGATGAAGGAAGGCTGCCAGACTTCTGGGACTCTGTAAGCAGGAAATGGGCTGCCCAGAGAGTAAGACTTTGTCCCAGGCTGAGGATGGAGAGGCTGGGAGCCAACAGGGTTTGTGAAGGGCTAGAGGTTGGGACTGGTGAAGCCTCTGTGGGCCCAGAAAGCAGATCAAGCCACAAATGATTATTCTAAGGCCTTGAAACTTCATGAAATTTGCCTTGCTGTGTCACACACTTGCTTTAGCCTAGTGACTCTTTTCCTTCCACTTTCTTTTGTGAATATCTATCCTATACTTTTTCCACCAGTGTATGTTGCATGCTGACAGCTTATTTTCTAGCTCCACACATCCACCAATGGAAGGGAGACTGAGGCTGGTCATACCAGCATCTTACCCATACTTGATTTAGAGGGATGAGATGTGAAACTGAGTCGATGCTTATTTTGATGAGAATTTAGGTGTGGAGTTAATGCTGGGACGGGTGAAGAATTTGGGGAATGTTGGGATGGGATGAATATATCTTGCACATGAGATGGATATGAATATTGGGGGATCAGAAGCCAATTACACTGGGTGTGTCTCCACAAAATTCATGTGTGCCAGAAACTGTGAAGATGACCTTAAGATGACACTCAGGATTAGGGTAGCCCCTAAATCTAATGAGTGGTATTCTTATAAGGAGACAGACAGAAATATATACACAGGGAAGAATCTGAGACAGGCAGAGATTAAAGTGATGTAGTAATAAACCAAGGAACACCAAAGAATTCCTGGCAACCACCAGACATTAGGAGAGAGGCATGGAACAAATTCTCCCTCAGTCTCCAGAAGGAACCTCCACCTCCCACCCCCGACACCTTGATTTTGGCCCTCTGCCCTCCTGAACTACAAGAGAATATCTTGTTTTAAACCACCTGGTTTATGCTGCTTTGTCATGGCCGTCCCTAGAAACTTGTACAGATTTATTACAGCAGCTCTAGGAAACTAATATAAGAGGCTATCCAGCTTTTTCTCATGAGCATCCAGTAGAGTCTTCCAGAGACTGTGGGATGTCTGATATTGTGACAGACCAAATACAGAGCAGGCAGGAGAATCCAGCCGTGCTCTATTAAGCCAGGCATTGAAGAAATTTGTAAAAATGTAAAACAATGTCTCATGAGTAATAAATTTTTGTTTTGGAAAATAGTTATTTTTCATTTAAAAAAATCTGTTAATATATTGGCTTTATTATGGTTTTTACATAGAAATTTTTTCTGTTTTAATTCCAATTTGATAAATGTGATAGATAAGAGCCATGAGAATGAAAGCTTTTTGGGATACTTAGTAATTTTTTAGAATATATAAAAAGAATCTCGTGTCCAAAATGTTTGACAACCATGGGCTTAATTGTAAATTTTCAAGTCCAGAAGGACATCCCTGTGTTGCTGCTCATGCTTTTTGGAAGGTCAGCTTAACACTGAAAACAGTGCTTAAACAAACAAACTTTACAATCACACTAAAGTAGGTTAGATTTTTACGTCATCTACTTAAATTCTCTGAGCTTCACTCCTTATTTATAAAGTGGGAAAGATAATAGCTATCTTATAGCTAGTATGAAGATTAGATATGATCATGTATACATGGGAGTAGCTATTATAATTATTTAAAACCAGTATTTCCATCCCACCAGATTAAGTGGCTCATTGGTTTCTGGCTATGAGAGAAGACCAAACATGAGGTCTAAGGCTTCACATTTGAATGGTTGATGATCAAGTTCCCATTTGTTACTTACTGGATTTAACGTTGAGAAATTTTACGGGACATGAAGACTCCAAGTGTAGAGGAAGAAATCGTAGAAGTCCTGTGGACCATGGGATTTTCTTTTCCCTGAGGAAAATCTTTTGGTCTGTTATCATAATTGCTACCTGTTAAAACTGGTAAAGTGCTCATTAAGGAATATGACTTTCATGACCAAATGATTTGTATATACAAACTCAGCATTTTAGAATCAGAACCTCCTCTCTAGCATCATTATCTCCATTTTGGGTACTTTTCTATGCAATGTGAATTCTAGGCTTAGGGGATGTAGGATGGATATTGATATCCTAGATTTCTCCTGTTGACCTAGTGTATACTTCTCTGCTGACTGTGGCTAGTCTTCCTAAAGGAGCCATCAGTCACCATAACCAGGTCCCGAATCACATCAACATCCAGGGATAGGGACAGATTTGGGGAAATGGGCTATGAATTCTCACTATTGACTTTAAAAGTAGATAAAAGATCTAATAAAACTCTCTTCCTCCTCTATCTGTGCCTCACTGATAGGTGCCTTTAATCTATGAGCAGGGAAATAGAAATTATGCATTTGTTAGCATAAATGCAAAATGACTTAATTGTTGTGACTGGCAGCAGGGATCAGGTAGTCTAAATAAGCATCCAATAATCTGTGTGATGAGGATATGAAGACTTGATTTAATTCCCGGAGGAAAAAACTTATTCTTTGGTTAGTTTCCTTCTATCACTACAGAAGAACCCTGCCACCAATATAAAACAAACCCACATCCCCAGTGAGGTCTTCTCACTTTTATTAAATCGGAATCCTCCTTAATACTCCCTGTACCCCCTTTCTTACTTTTCATTTTTCTCTATTGTACTTATTAGCACCATTATGGTCCATATTTTACTTATTTTGTATACAGACTCCCCCCCCCCCACCCCGGAATGTAAGCTACATGAGGGCAGGGATTTTTGTCTCTTGTTCACTGCCTAGAACAGTTCCTAGCAAATTAGGGACACTTACCTTTGAAACAAGCGGACAAATGAATTCAGCTCCATTTCTACTGAAATCAAGGTCATTTGACACAAATTCCCCTAAATTTCCCCTTCACCTCAGAATGTCTGGAATCTTAGCCATCTTTGCCGACTCCCTCACCAAGACCAACCCTTCAGCTCTGTTCCTTAGTATTCTTTTGCTCTTTGGATATTGCTGCTTCAATTACATCTCATTCATATTTTTTTAACATTTCTCTCCTGATCCATTTCTTTCAGCCAAATCTGAGATCATCTTAAATCTGAACTTTCCTTGACATCTCTATAGCATCTGTCAACTATGTCCATATTTTCCTTGAAATTCTATGGCTTCTGAGATATTTCTTGGCTTTCTAACTTGTTACTCTATCTCCACTGCTTCATCTTCTTCCTCCTACACCCTAAACAGACCTGAAGTCTCTGCTCCTTTCCCATATCTTCAGTTGTCACCTCTGTGTGTGATGCTTAAAATGCTTAAAATGATTACATTTCCAGCTCTAACTCCTCAATCGAGATCCACACCTGCATATCCATGATTCTTTACTTGAGCCCAAAATCTTAGAGTGGAACTCTATGTCCTCTTACTTCCTTCTATCAATGGGTTCCACCTCAGATTTTACAGCATCCCCCCCACTCCCCTGCCAAATGTCTTTCCACCCATGTCTCTCTTCCACTTTTGCCACGTGATAGTTTCTGTCCTTATACTTGGCTTACTGAAGTGGCCTTCCAATGGCCCTTTGCAAATAGAAATTTGCAACCAGTTGCCCTTCTTCAACATATCCAGCATAGTAACACTGGATTCATTTTTATAAAAATATGATTACACAACCACTGGATCAGAAATCTTTGGGACGCCTGGGTGGCTCAGTTGGTTGGACGACTGCCTTCAGCTCGGGTCGTGGTCCCGGAGACCCGGGATTGAGTCCCGTATCGGGCTCCCAGCTCCACGGGGAGTCTGCTTCTCCCTCTGACCTTCTCCTCGCTCATGCTCTCTCACTGCCTCTCTCTCAAATAAATAAATAAAATCTTAAAAAAAAAAAAAGAAAGAAATCTTCAGTGATTTACTCTTGCTTATATGATAAAGTTTAAGCAGGGATTCAGACTCTTCCACAACTTGATTCCAACCAACATCCCACTGTTTCCTAATACTCCCTAAGTTCTCAACAAATTGAGGTCCCTACCTTTCCTGACACCTGGTGCTCTCTTATTGCTGTGGATTTGTTCATTTTAAGTCTCCTTTCATCAAAAGTTTTTGCATTTTTATAAGACCTAACTCAAATACCAAATAGATACATAACTACAGCACGAAGTACTGTATGCTTCATGTCACTGGAGTACAAAATAATATAGGAATCAAATGGGAACACTTTATTTCTGATTCTAGATTATATAAGTCTTTTAAGAAGGAGTCCAATTGCCATTTTTGTATATAAAAAAATATTCCATAAGTACCTTGCATATAATAAAAGTTTACTTGATCTCTGTGTGGTATCCACATGAAAGAGACACCAATATGAAGGTGTGTATATGTAATTCTGTGAATATCCATTTAGCCTTTATAATAAAGTATCTCCTACTCCCTAACAAGATTACAAGTTTGTTTTGATGACAAAGACTTGCTTTTCAAAACCACTCTGCTTGTCTGATACCATAGCAGCCACTGATAATGACATTTGTTCAACTCACAGTTACTACTGCACATGTACTGTGTAACCGGCATTTTGCTGGATGCTTACTTACAAGATGAGTGAAGACAGTCTTCATCCTAAGAAATTTAACTCTGTGGTCTTAAAGAATTAATGAAGCTATGGAGTATGGGTATGAGGGGGTTAGGGAATAGCATTTTGACTTCTGTTTTCCCATTGTTCAAATGTAATTTTTGCTCTATAACTACTTAAATTGAGCTTTAAAGGATATTTGCTTCCACAGGTAAGAACAGAATGTCATGCTCAGTCATTATCTCAATATTGTGCGAGATGTGTGTTGATCCCTTGGTCCCATCCTCTCCAACGGCCATGGCAAATAACTCCACCTTGAGTTCAGTCTGCAAACCAGCTGCCACCTATAGGACACAAGGTAGCTTTAGAATCAGACATATCTGAGTTCACATCTTGCTTTTAACCTGAATTTGGGCTAGTTACACTCTCTAATCTTTTTTTCTCATCTATATGTTTGGTGCTTTTGGATGATGGCATTTAGAAAGTTATTTTGTGGGTTAGGTAGAGTTCCATTGAGCAAATGGGACCCAGGATAAATTGCTGAAGGAGAAAACCAGATGCTATTTAGGAAAAGAATGTCGGTATACTGTGGTGAACTGCAAGAAGACTTTTACAATGCCCATAGTTGTGCTATTTCTTGAATGTCAGCAGTGAGTTCCTATGGGCATCCCTGCAGATAAAGGTAAATTTAAACCCCACACAACTTCCCTGCCCTGCTTCTTGGTTTATAGTGTGCCTAATGGAGGACCTGTGATGTGACAAAGCCAGCCTCGGGAGACAGAATGAGTTTAAATGCCAAACTGATTAGGTCTGAAAGCTACATGGAAGAGGTCTGGACCAACAAAGAAGAAACCTGATATATAATGAAGAAGAAACACAGCAAGGAATGGGCTTCTTGCCTTGTTCCTTGAAGAGAACACTGGCCAGGAAAGAAAGAGCTGTTTGTGTTCCTAAGCTGCCTCTCCAGGAGGTAGGCTAAAAAGCAGACTTGAGAACAACTGTCTGGAAAAAATACATCAGAAACCACCACATGGAAAGCAATTAGATACAAGTACTTTTTTCTTCATAGTTTATAAATAATAGAACTAGAAAATGTTTCAACTTCAACAATGTACTTATGAAGGTCTGCTTACTGGAGGGTATCCAACTCTTCATGTCTGAGGACCAGGCCCTTCGCCCTTCAGCCCAACAATGAGGGCAGGGCTGGGATGACGCCACTCTGCACAAGGCAGCTAGCATCCTGCCCCCGCTCAGGTCTACCTGGACCCTGGGCGTATTCATTCAGTGTTGGCAACTAAGCAGGCTGAACAGTGGTTAGATTTACATATGGAGAAATCTATAGATTATATTTTTGCAGAGTCAAAACTGTCAAAAAGAAAAAAAAAACAAAAAAACCCTAACAGTAGAGAGTGAGCTTCAAAGAATACACGCTGAGTTTTTAGTACCTACAAAGGTTGATCCAACAGTCATTTTGGCTTTTGGCATCACCCCTACTTTAAATGAAAAAAGTTTTCTAACTTCTCAGAACAGTGGAAGAAGAGCTTGCTTTGATTTTTGCTTTTGCTTTATGTTCCAGAGTTTCTGGAATCTTGACAGAGTACAATGATGAAATGTGACAGAGAGGTACTCATGAATTGGTGGAACTAACCCTGAAGGATATTTCTGTTTGGAACTGCAGCCTGCTGTACCATAAGCCAGGCTGTACCATGCTGTAGACCATAAGATATTAGGGCTGGAAACACTAAGAAATTATCAGGTCCAAGCAACGTCTTTTGTACATGAGGAAGGCCAAGTACAGGGGGTTAATTAACCAAAAGTATCACGGTGGCACAGTCATAACAAGAGGCCAACTGATTCTGCACCCTATCAAATGGACCCTTCTGAGTCAACATACAGTTGTGGCTGTTTTAAGGTCTTGGGACTCAGTGAACACTATATGCTCGTTATGGAAGTGGATGCCCTTGCTCTGTATTCCCATGGGACTATGTGTCTCCCTGTCTGTGATGAACAAGCATGTGTCTACCAGATGTCCTTACTTCATTCTGTCACTTAGTCATACATTGTGCATCTCCACTATGTGCCCAGCTCTGGGAGCAACTTAGATATGTCTACTCATTTTTAACATCCCCTGTCCCTGGTCCCTATCAGTGGCGTTCAAAGTTTGTTGAATGAAATGGAAGGAATGTACCAAGAGGTAAATGTTGAGATTTATAAGTGTGATTTTATTATGTTTTATATATTTTGTCTATATATTAATAAACTTTTGTTTACTTGATACTACATTTCTGAAATCATAATTTAAAGCGAGTAGCAATATACAGATTTTTTTTGAAGCACCCCATTTTGGGGAATGTAGCAAATAAAATTAGAATAGGTTGACATTTTAAAATTGATATTTTCAGAACTCTGGAGAAATGAGGCAGCTGATGACTAATATATTACTATTTCTTAGAATATCATTAAATAATATTCTCTGACAAGCAGCAAAAGAACAAACCAAATTTATAGAAAATACAAAAAATAGAATATTTGTTTTTCCAAGAGATTTTTCATTTTGCAGAAGAATTTATTACAGGACACCTTTAGGTAATCAGCTTTCCAAATGCATGTCAAATCATATTTAATTTATAAGAAGGTAGTTTTCATACAACTGTGCATAACTGTAGTATTGGGACAAATAAGTGAACTTCAGAAAAGTTTCCATAGCTGGAAGTTTAACTGTTTACACATAGGATCTGTCTCACAGCTATTCTGTGCAGTATGCAACGTTAAGCCATACCAGGTATACCCATACCAGGAATCTTTTGCTTATGATACTAGAAAAATCAGGCTTATATATGATTTAAACCGAATGCATAGAATGATTTAAAAAAACCTACTTCCCCGGAAACATGCACACATTCACACATGCACACACACACACACACACACACCAGACAGCTCATAGGACTTACAGGCCCGGGTTTGTAAGTCACTTTCAGTCCTGTGCTGGGTGGGGGCTGCTTCACCCTAAACCTACCAGGCAAAAAGATAGGAATAAATTTAGGCCATAAGAAAAAAGCAATGAACAAACCAGGATGTTATAAAATCAGGAAGGTGTTAATATTTGCTACAAAGGAGTGGGGCTGGGAGCGGGGAGGTCCATACCATTAGGAGAACAACCTAATCGTCACTTGGGAGAAGAATCTGGGGCCCATTTCACAACTGCCTTTCCAACACCAGTTTTCATCAGCGTCAAACAGACTCCAACCCCAGTTTCAACCCTCGGTTATTGGATGCTGCTGAGCCGCTCGGGGCAGACTGTCGTGAATGTTTGGCTGCCGTGTGCACTGCAGCGTGGCCACCGGCGTGAACACCGAGGCTGACTGCCAGATCATTAAGCTGAAGAATAAAGGCTCTTTTGGAAAGCACTGGAGCATGGGAGCCAGTCTTGCTCTGTCGTGGTATGGGGCTTGCATGTTTGGGCAGAGGAGAAACAGAAAAGGCTCAGAGAATGTTGGAGAACTTGAAAAGCCCCATGCTCACACGTGGTGCTTATTGATCTCTTTCCCTTCCTGTGGTTTGCGGGTTCTGCCTGAAGGTTAAAGACCTGGAGTAAATTAAAATGCCAGGGAAAGCCTACCTCCACATTGACCTCAATCCTGCTGCTCCTACCATCGACTTTGCTGCCTGTGCTATAACGGCCGAATTTAACAAGCCAAGGAGGGAAATCTGAAAGCTAAAATTCTACACTGAGTAGACAGGATCTACGCAAATGAGTTTTATTAGTTTCAAGTTGATTCTCTATTTTTCCCCACCCACTCTGTTGGCAGCAACCTAAAAAACCAATAATGTCTGATCTGGTGGCCTGGTTGTTTCTGAGGAAACAAATATATTTCTTGAAGCTGGATATTTGCCTCAACTAAAATGGGAGGTGGATCTTTTCAACTAGATGCCTCTGCAGTTGTGTCTCATATGATTTCCAATCTTGAGTCCAGGATCATAAATTGGAAGGACTTGCCACTTACAGCATAACTCTGAGCATAACTCCGCAATTGAAATAAACATTTATTCCACTTTTTATGGGGGGAAACCTCCACCTTGTGCTCAAGTTTAATGAAACATAGAATAGGGGAGCTTTTGTAATTGGGAGTTGTCCTATATATTACATAGAATACATTGGCCCAGTGGGAAGGACTGAATTCCCATAGGAAGCAGTGAGCACAGATTTGCTGATAAAGCAACATGTCCCAGGCAAACAGGTTCCACAGGAGATCTGAGGTCCAGCCTTGCTCTAGCCTACAAGACCTTAAAACATATTACCCTGATCCTTCATAATCGTCTCTAAGGTCTGTCTCTACAAGTTCCACAATTCTATTGATCTGGAAAGGAAGGACTCTTTTTCTTGTCACTGAATGTCAGATCTAGTATATTTTCAACTGGAAGGACAGGTTGTGGGTTATGGTTAAGTCAGATCTTCAGAGGCAAAAGAGCCCTAAAAACTCAGGTGATTTTTTTTCCCTTTTTGCCTCAGTTATGCAGAAATAAGGTAATGAAAACCACTTTTAGATCAGAGAGGGCAAACAGATGTCAGTTGATATTACAGTTGGTGGTGCATCTGAGAAACAGACTTTCAGGGTTTGTGCATTATTTCCTGTAACACTGGTATGACTTCCCTTCACTCTTTGCTACTGCAGATCAGTCCTGAGTTGCTTCTGCCAAAGTGTGAATAATGATAAATGGGAGGGCCAAGAAGGGCCATGGCATAGTTGAGGCTTGATAAATACTAAGCTGATGAAGAATGAATGAATGAATGAGTAAATAATAGAATGAATGACGTGAAGATTCAGTAGTCAAGGTGTAATTAGAGTTCAGTTCATATAAACCTTCACTGATGCAGGCAGCTGAAGACAAGTCCCAGCATATGAAAAGGGGACCTGAGCAGACCTTCAGTGCCTTGGCCTCACCTGCAGAAGTCTACTCCCACGTTCTTGAGCTTCACTGTAGTGGCATAGGTGTGTCCCTCTTCCAGCACTCCAAAATTCACTGATGGTGGGAGAAGATGGAATCCAAAAGGGGATGAAGTCATGTTATTAATGGCAGCGCATGCAACAGAGGATGTTTTCACTCTTCCTCCAACGGAATCTTGCACCTTTGCATTAAGGAAACAGTAATCAAATCAAAGAAAAGGGTTTCTATGTTGTGTTCCCAAGATAAGATAAAGGTTCAAACGCCAGAGGAAAAGAACTGCTTGGCCGTGGGAGGAAATGAGCTTTAACAATCTTATGTAAACCCTACAAGAGCACATAAGGAGGTATTTAAGGCTGTGTTTGAAGGATAAAGAAGCTCAAGTTCAGAGGACTAGAAAGACATCATTTGCTCAGGTGGTAAGTGGCAGAGTAAAGTTTCAAATTCGAGTTTGCCTGATTCTAAACTTTATGCTCTTGGTGCCAGTGATTACCAAACTTCAGCTTCCATCAGAATCAGCCAGGAGGCTGGTTAAGACCCAAATTGCTGACTCCACCCACCGGAGTTTTTCAGTCAGTAAGTCTGGAATGGGGTCCATGAATTTGCATTTGTAATAAATTTCCAGGCACTTCCAACGCTGCTTCTCTGGAAATCACACTTTGAGAATCACCGTCCTATGCCCTTGTTATTCCCCAGATTGGCAGCACGGGGCTCATCTGGGAGCTTGCTGGAAATGGCAGGCTCTTGGGCTCCAGTCACTCAGAGTCTGCATGCTAACAAGATCCCCAGGGACTCCTATCACATTGTCAATTACGGACATTGCAATAAATTCTGTGGTGGCCATGAACATGGTGTGGCCGTGCAAGCATTGAAGTCTGATTCTCAAAACTGGATTGGTAGGCTGAAGGCAGGATTCCCAGCAGAGATGCGAGGGAATCTTTATCTTAGAGGCTGAGGAAGGAAGGAGCTTTGGTGGTTTTGGAGAACTAAGAGAAACCCACAATGGCTGACCTGAGTATGGGGCATACTGAGGGTAGAGAAGCAAACAGGGTTTGTTGTGATGCTGTCATTTGGATTTTATCCTGAGTCATGAGAAGGGTGGCCAATGACCGCCCCCCCCCACCCAATCCAGTAGTGTGTGTTAACCCAGCTCTCTGCAAAGAATGTTGATCAGTTGCATTTGCTGATTTCCATGGTGTGAGAACTCCTGCAGGCTGATTTCAAGCTACCAATGATTTTAGAGTTGGCTCATAAATTTCCTCTCCCAAGCCAGGGTGAGCTGGCTCCGGGAATGTGCAGCCTTAGCTCATCTCTGTGTGACCTGAATGCCTTCATGGGGAGGTGATCTTGCACGCACAGTGAACAGCAGTACACGGCGGCTAGAAATCATCAACTTCAATGAATCAGGATTACACCAGATGCCGACTGGCTCTGGGAACTTGGTTCCCATGTCTGTGTTACCTTTCTGAGAGGTTGAGACTTGGGCTTGGAACTCAGCAAGTAGTGCGGCAACCTCACTTTCTCTTTCCTTGCTTGTCCTGCGACATCCTGCAGCAGTGACTGGGTTGGAATTTTCACAGGCACACAGGATTCTGAGTCTGTTAGGAAGTTTAAATTGTGCCACATGGACGTTTTATTCAAAGACATCTGAGATCTTACGAGTTTATGACAACATAAACCAACTTGGAAAACGTCTCTCCTTTCCTTTATAAAGAATCTATTTAAAGGAATAGAGGCTTTTTATCAATCTTGTGTTACATTTTCACATTTTACAAAGAGATTTTACTTAACATCGATTTTCACAACACCCCTCTGAGATGGGCACCACAGAGGCTTATTAGCATCACTATTTTTAACTAAATGAGAAAAAACAAATTCTGAGAAGTTGGGTGACCAGATCTCCTCAGGCTTCTTTCCATTAAATCAACAAGGTACGACACAATAAATGCTGACTCTGAAAGATCTCTTAAAACCAATGGGAGAGAAATCATAAGATTTTTTTGGTTCAACGACTGCATTTATGTTTGTAAAAAGTGGCTTGGTAATTACAGATAAATTAAGCCAGGGACTTAAATCCTCAGATCACTGAACTTGACGAAGGAGTGAGCAAAAGTAGGTAATTTACAGAGCTTCAGTTGTATGCATTTCTCCAAATATGCAGGAGGTTGAAACAAAAACAGTATTTTAAATCCTCATATTCAAATATCTTTTCACACCTTCAAATCATCAAGAAAGGCAAGGCAAGGAAACCAATTTGAGTGTCCACCATGCATAGGTAAGCACAGCAGGTATGTTTTTACCTAGAGCATCTTACTTAATCCTAATCAAATCCTGCGAGCTGAGGGTAAAGGCAGTTATGATTACTGTACGTTCAGCACTCTCCCCATTGCCCACCTCCACCCCAACTCCTACCACACATACTTCTGGTGCCACCACATCTCTGGCCCCAGCCATCAAGATAGCATATGACACATGCAAGGCCAATGCAGGCCCTTCACCAGGATATTCCCACAGAAGGCAGCAGGGATAATCCCAACTTGCCTACTGAGTTATGGATCTGGAAGAATCAAAATCTTGGCTTTCTTTTGTCAAGGTTCTTGCCACATGGACATAGTCTATTCTTTGCAGGAGAGGATGAAAGCGAACAGGGACAAGTAGGGATGGGGCAAGATGGAGGCCAGGGGAATGCCCAGAGAGAGGGGCAAGCAGACACAAAGGCATTCCTGAAAAGCCAGAGACCTGGATCCAGTCATCCCTGGTCTGGCACTGTATTCACAACTCTGTGGTTTGCTTTTAAGCACCAAGAAATGTTCCCCAGCTCTGTTGAGTGAGTTTGAGTTTAAGTTCACTCAGTTACAAATCGAAGCATCCTAACTAGTATAATAGCAGTATCTCTCTCTCTCTCTCTTTTCTTTCTTTTTTTTTTTAAATACAAACAAGGAAACTGAAGTTAAATAACTTGTCCAGGAAACGAAAGGAAGTGGCAGGACTGGAATGCGCACTGAGTCAGCCTCCATCAGAAACATGCTCTTCCTACTAGTGTGCGATAACAAAAAACCTATTTACTGGTCTCTGCCCCTGGTTCCTTGCACAGAACTCCTAAAACTTTAGAAATTTCCTAGATGATAAGAGTGCCAGGAACATCTTTCTTCCTAATATTTGGTCTTTGACCCAGGTTCCTGACACAGAGCTTGTAAATGTGTTGGACTTTCCTGGGCAATCACAGTGTCTTTGGATGTGATGAGGCTACTCTTGGTGGGCTCCTGGATGGTTTCAAGATAGGGGCCATTCACTAGAAAGACCAAACCATGATTAGAAGCTTGGGACTTCCACCCCCACCTCCATCCTCTGGGAAGGGGAGAGGAAATGGAGATTGAGTTAGTGATTGGTCATGCCTGTGTGGTTCATTCCTTCATAAAAATCCCCACAGCACAGGGTTCAGAGAGCTTCTGGGTTGGTGAACACATCCATGCCTGGAGGGTTTGCACCCCAATTCCACAGGGAGAGATACTCCTGTGCTGGACCCTTCTAAACCTCGCCCTATGTACCTCTTCATCTGACTGTTCATCTGTGCCCTTTATCATATCCCTTATATAACAATATACATTTTAATGTATTTTATTCTTTTTGGTCACCATTCCTGACATATGCAACCATCCTAATGGCTCGATGTGTCTTTTTGTTTGTATTCTTACCATGAGCATATGACTTCTGTGACTGCATTTTACCAGTCTGATGGGTTCTAATTAATCGCTCATACTGTTATTATTAATAGTAAATACAGATCCCGCATTAATCACATCCCAGGCACGACTCCAAAAAGCACGTTACAGATACCCATTTAATCCTGACAACCCCGTGATGTGTATACCATGATTCCCTCTTTAGAGAAGAGGAAATGGGAAGAGATAGAGGGGTTAGATAGTGTGTCCAAGGTTACAAAGCTTTTCTCTATAGGGCCTGAATTCTTAGCTCTACTCCACACCAGGCTGCCTGCCACAATACAGAAGCATGATCACCCTATTGAGCCAACCCCAGGCTTCAGCAGGGATTGGAGGAGTGGAGAGGAGTACTAGAGGGGCTTGAAGTAGCTGATACAGAGGTACTTTAATATTGGAATTGGGATGGTCCTCTAGTGGTATCATCTGACTACAACCTCGGAGTGTGACCCCCTGAAGAAGCTGCCATGGCTCCCCATTTCTACACTGAGCCAGACGGTAGTATCTATTCATAATTATATTTTTTTCCTTTCTCTCAGGGTGTGGCTTTTTGTGCTTCCTCACTGAGCATGTCTTCCCTGCAAGTGAAGCATATTTCTCTGCCCCACTGACATTGAGGTCTCTTATAGGACTTGAGCTGACCAGTGAGAGTAGGTAGGGGTAAGGGGCAGGGGGCTAGTCCTGAGCGCAGGCTGTGAGCCGCAGCATGCGTTTCCACTCACCTCTCTTGAGTTGCTCCCCTCTACCCTGAGAGCAGCTAGTCTCAGGGGGAGGCACCTCCTTCCCTGTGGGAGCTGTGACACCCCCACATTTCTCCTGCAGCCCTTGGAGTGCTGGCAAAAGTTTAACAACTGCCTCTCTGGAGAACCACTGCCCTGGCTTGGACACTGTACATTTGCAATATTTGCTGATCGCTCGCCTGGCGGACTCAAGCTCTCAGTGTGGTGTCACTGAGTGTGGATTTGGGAGGAGATGTGCACCCTCAGATCTCAGGGCCTTGTGGGGCCCCCAGTGTGTCCACCCGCAGCCTGGAACAAAGGCAGCTGCAGCCCACCCCCAAGCCCCAAACGCTAAATATGCTTGTTTTAAATTGCTATGAGATTTATACAGTTTTATTGTAGCAAATGCCAACAAGTTCCTTTTTATTTTACAAAATCCAGACCTCCTCTGACTGACTCTATTGATGACCAAACAAGAACCACTGAACTATTTATGCTAGTTTCTAGTTCATTTCTACTACCAGGTTTTGGAACACACCCCCCCCCACACACACTTTTGTTTTGGTATAAAATATTCTTTTCTCCTTCCTGCATCTGGAGGACAGCATAATAAAATATAGAAAATGAGGAGTCAAAAAACTCACTTTCTTGCCCTCCCAGATTTGCTGTATGATTTTAGAGATTGCTTGCCTTCCTCTAGGCTTCAGTTTCCGCAAGTAAAATGAGGGTTGTCTCAGTGATCCAAACTTAAATCTTAAAACCTACAAAATCCAATTTTTTTCTTTTAGGCCAGCTCTCTGACAGAGCTTTCCCCTACTCTCTTCCTATTCTGAACTTCTTAAACAGTATTGTTTAAATCAAAATGTAATCTACTACTTTTAGCGAGTCGCATTATTGTCTCTCATCTTGGAATCTCCGTGCCTAGGGGTGTGATAGGTATTCTCATTTCAAAGACTTTTTTTTCCTTCTCTAAAACTCCCATTTCAAGATGGGATCAGGAGGGAGACAAACTCACGAAACAAACTGAGGATAGGTTGTCTGGGTTATGGACATTGGCGAGGATATGTGCTATGGTGAGTGCTGTGAAATGTGTAAGCCTGATGATTCACAGACCTGTACCCCTGGGGCAAATAATACATTATATGTTAATTTAAAAAAATATCAAATCCCCCGTTTCTTAGAAGCTCAAGCCATCAGACTGTATTCCTACACTGTCCCTACGTACTTGTTACCTACTGACCACTCAATCACTCCCTGAATTCCATGGAGATCTTGACACCCCAGATGGACTTCCAGTTCACCTCTCAGAGACATCAGCTAGACATCCCAACCAAAACCCTGAGCTTCTCCACCCAGAAACTCCCATGGTTGAATCTCAACCTCACCAATACCAAAAATGTTACCACTTTTAGAATTTGTTCCCACTTTCCTCTCTAAGTCATGACCTCCTAATCTAGTCCATTACCCCATAGAATCTAGCCCATAACATTTGACCTTGCTGAGACCTCTAATGAACTGAAACTGTCACCTGAAACAACCGGTCACCCCCTTCCTGTTTTGCTTTCCTCTTTCTCTGGAATGGACTTTCTATCTTTATACCCACTCTTCTGCCATCAGACTTGCTCATCTGCCTCATACTAAACATGAAAACCCACCTGCCAGGCATCCATATTCCTTCTCTCTCCTGTCACTGTGGATGAGGTGGCGTTTTTATATCCAAGATCAACTCTGTCACTCAGGGTTTGCCCCAAATGTCATGTCCTCTCACCTCCTATAGAACTTTGCTTTCCTGCAGTAAGCCCCCTCCTCCTGCATTGTAAGTTCTCTCTTGCTACTGAATTATTGTTTGCAACTCAACATCCCCCATATGTCTAAATTTTTTTTTTTTAACATCTCTCCCTTGGTTACCTATCTGCCTCTAGCTGCAATGCCATTTCTCTCGTCTTTTCAGCAAAACTCTTGGGGGAAGCTGCACATTCCTGCTGCTGGTTCCATAAATAGCCCATAGCCCACTGGAGTTGGCTTCAGGCCCCACCATGCCCTGAGGGTGCTTTTGCCAAAATCACCAGCGATTTCCATCTTACCCAGTCCCGTGGTTATTCCACATCTCACTGGGCCTTTTGGGGCACTTTGATCCACTGGAAACACTGATTTTCATGCTCCTGTTTTTCTCCGACCTCACTGGCTTCTTCTTCTTAGTAGCCTTTTGTGGCCCCTCTTCTGGCTGAATGTTACATTCTAGAGTTTGCCATGCCTAGGGTCATGGTTCTTGAAGGGTGATCCTATACCAGCAACATCAGCGCCGCCTGAAACCTGTTACAGCTACACATTCTCAGCCTCAAGACTGGTCCCGTGGTACTTACCCCGGGAACCACCCTTGGTTTCTCTTACCCTTCAGCCCCACATCCAGTGAACCAGTGAGTCCCATTGGCTCTACCTCCAGAATATATGGTCCCAGTTAATTTGCTTCCCACCTTCTCTGCCTCCACTGCTCCGGCCAGGTCTCTGCTGGGGCTCACATGTCCTGCCTCAGTGGCTTCCTACCCCACCACAGTTTCCACTTGTCTACTCCCCCTTCCCCATCATAAGCTATATCCACACAGCTACCAGAGTAATCTTTTAAAAATATAGATTAGTCATGTTCCTACCCTGTTTAAAACCTTCCAGTGGTGTTTGACTAAAAACTACACATAGACTAAAGCCTAAAAGTCCTTATGTGGCATCACACAGTCTTATCTCTACTCCTGTCTCTGACCTCACCTTTTGCTTCTTCCTTTGTCCATTTTCTTCTAGCTAAATACCAATTTTTATGCTTCTTCTCCCTTAAGAGTCTTCATACTTGCTGTTCCCACTACTTGCACCATTCCCCTCCCCCAGTGTTTGCATGGTTGGCTCCTTCCTGTCATTCTGTTTAAGCTCAGAAGTCCTTTCCCAGAGGAGCCTTCTGACCCCCTAATGAAATGCCATCCCTCTCCCCAAGACACTCTCTAGACATTATATGTGGTTTTACTCTGTGCAAGCAATCTGAATTTATCTAATTCATTTGTTTACTTACTATCTAGGTCTGTTCATAGTAGGCACAGCCCTATAAGGTTTTAGCTTCTTAACTGTTGCATTTCTGCACCTAGAACATGGCCTGGCAGATAGTAGGCATTGAGCAAATTATCCACTAAATGAATAAACTTTATACAAGAGATAACATTAAAATCAGGAAGGCAAAAGGCAAATCCCTTAAGTTACCCAAAATGTGGCAAGATGCTCCCTCTATAAGAGATAATTAAGACCTATTGGCAAATTCCCAATTCAGTTTCACTATGGGCCATGTCCACAGGCATCAAGAAGTGCAAATTCACCTACATGACTTAAATTACTCTGTTTTTCTTTTTGCTGATCAACCATAAAGTTGAATTAACTTCAGTGAGATCAGTGTAATGTGATTCCCCTGTACGACAATTACTTTGTATTATTCCATACTTTAATTTCTATTACCTCGATGAAATGATGTGCTGCATAAGTACTCTATGCTTCTCTTCTAGCACCTGCAGACCAAGAAAGTACTGAAATGGCAGGTCAATCTGAGTCTAACTACCAAATTACTGGCTGCTTCAAAAAGCTACCAGGTTCCTGATCTTTAGTACATAAGACAAACTCTCAGATCCCTGAGGGATAAAATCAAATAAGGCAATGAATTAATTAAAATAAAATAATAATATAAAATAAAGCAATAGAATATAATAATAATCTACAAAACATATTTGCCATCTTTTCCTTTTAATATGGAGCTTTCAGTCATTCTCAAAACATTTTTTGAGATACTTTGATGTGCTAAGAAGCCTTACAAATTCCTTAGCTTCAGGATCTGTGACCCTTTAGAATTTTTTCTGTAATGACCAACCATACACTCAGCTCCCAGTGCCATATTCCTTAGTCCAAAAAGACATAATGTTCAGTTTGGGGAATGAATAGAATAAAGCAAATGTCTACCATACCTTCGGTAGGTTTTTCTAAATGTTCAGTTTGGTTCTGGCCAGCAGACTCCTTAATATCCACAAAATTCTTCAGTTTTAGAAGACGCCGTGGGGATTGTGGGGATTCCTCCTCTGAATCTGGCTGGCCATCTAGAAAACCCCAAACAAATATTTTAAAGTGATACTCTGGACAATGATACAAGGATTACTGTTGTTTTTATTCTTTTTTTTTTACCATGAACAGGGTGCTCCCGCCACCCTCGCCTTCAGAAAGAGCACATGGAAGAAGTCCAGTCAGAGGGAGAGAGTCTTCATTATACGAAGTAATGTTTGCCATTAATGAAAGGACAGTATCTACAAAGAACACACTCCCCGGGAGTTAGCTGGTTCTACAAGATAACACAATAGTTACCTTGGTTGGGTTATGAAGCAGAGACCTGGTAATTTAGCCTACTTTTACCTGGCCAGAGTAACCGAGATGTGATTTTTTTTTTTAAGTTTCCAATCTTAAATCCATTCATTATTATGATGATGTGACTCTTTATTAAAATATATCAAAGAAGTACAATATGAAACAAATTTAAAATAAATCTTTCAAGGGGCACCTGGGTGGTCCAGTTGGCTGAGTGTCCCACTCTTGATTTTGGCTCAGGTCATGATCTCAGGGTCCTGGGATCAAGCCCAGAGTCCAGGCTTAGAGGGGAGTCTACTTCAGGATTCTCTCTCTCCCTCTCTCCCCTGCCCTCTCTCTCTTTCTCTCAAATAAATAAATCTTTAAAAAAATATAAATCTATCAAGGGCTGGGTATTTCAACTTGTATGTAGGCAACCCTGGCTGAATAGTGTGGGCTGCTGGAGGACTGTTGAGAAACCTGTGGCATCAACCCCTTTCAAGGGGACAGTAGGCTTCATTGATGAGAGTTGTCTGCCTGGGAGAAGACGGGCAACCAGCACCATCCACCTTCATCTCTCATTTATCCTATCTCATATCTAAGTTGTTGTTCCAGGCTTACTCTTTGCAATCTCTATGGTAATCAGAGGTTTCCTTTGGCTATGCTCATTCCAGGAAGCTGAGCCTCTGGTATTGTATTGTATAGTAGAAAACTCTTCTATCTGGGTGGTTTTACTACCCAGTTTATTAAAGAGAAGTACTAAATTCCTTCTCATCCCTAAAGTCTCCAACATGCATCTCTTGAAATGGAGACATTGTTCTATACATCTGTAGCACTGTCATCACATCCAAGAAAACTCACAGATATTCCACAATTCCCTCAACTATACAGTCCTCTCCTCAAACTTGTGTAGTTGCTCCAAAATCTGTTTATTTTCTCAATACAGCATCCAAATTTGAGTTGTGTGTATTTTATATGCCTCATAAGTGTCTATCTCTCTGTCTTTTTTTCAAAATTTATCTATCCATTTGAGAGGGAGAGAGCAAGAAGGGGGAGGGGCAGAGGGAGAGAAATCCTCAAGCAGACTCCCTGCTGAGTGGGGAGCCCAATGTAGTGACTGAACCCTGAGATCATGACCTGAGCGGAAATCAAGAGTCAGCCACTTTACCAACTGAGCCAGCTGCCCATAGTCTCTTTTATTTATTTATTTTTAAAGATTTATTTATTTATTTATTTATTTGACAGACAGAGATCACAAGTAGGCAGAGAGGCAGGCAGAGAGAGAGGAAAGGAGGCAGGCTCCTTGCTAAGTGGAGAGCCCGATGTGGGACTCTATCCCAGGACCCTGAGATCATGACCTGAGCCGAAGGCAGAGGCTTTAACCCACTGAGCCACTCAGGTGCCCCCATAGTCTCTTTTAATATAGAACAATTATTCCATTTTTTTTCTTTTAATGTCATTGACTTTTTTGAAGAGTTCAGGACAGTTGTTTCATAGAATGTCTACATTCTGGATTTGTCTGATTGTTTCCTCTTTGTTAAATTCAAGTTAAGGACTTTGGGCAAGAATTCTACATAGGTCTTAAGCACTTCATATTGTATTATATGAAAAAACGCCTAATGCCAGGCTGTCACAATTGGTAGAAATCTGATCACTTGGTTAAGCTGGAAAATGCCATAGCTCTCCATTTTAAAGACGTATTCTCCTCTTTATAATTAGGTATTATGTGAAGTGATAACTCAAGCCTGCATTTTTGCCCTGTTCTCCACCAACCTTTCATTACTCCCTTGATTTGTAAATTAGTCAGCTCTTCTAAATGTTTTTAGGTAAATTTTAAGCATGCGGGATGAAAACCAAATTTTATTTATATCTTGATTTCCTCAAACAACTCAGCCAAATTTATAATATACAAGTCACAAAAGGTCATGCCATTAACTAGTACTGAGACAAATGTGGTAGGAACAAGTTCTGTCTTAAGAGGCCTTTGTTAGGCGTTCTTCATTGAAGCCCATTAACAGGACTAACAGCTACATGAACACGTTACCTGGAGGAAGATCAGATGTATTCTTAGGAGTTGTTTTGTTTGTGTCTTCCTCCCTCTTTGTAAAAGGAGGCAGGTTTTTAGAAAGGGTGTCCAGATAATTAAACTGAAAAGAAAAACCAAAAGACTTCCTTTAAGACTTATGCAAGCCTGGAAGGCAATAGCCACAAGCGCATTAAGTTGATGAGCAATGATGAAAGCGATTTTTTTTTTTTTTAGGCTCCAAAAAGAAAGTTGGCAAACTACAAGTTTTTCAAGAGACTGTTTAACTCAGTTCTAGATTTTGTCAATCTGTCATAACTTCCTATAACTTCTTCTCAGGCAGCTTTTGGCTAATAATAGCACTGAAACATTCGTAGCAATACAGGGAGCTCAAAACACATGAAAATATTCACTTTGCTTGGGAGTTTCAAGGTTCATAGAAGTGGAGTGCTCTTTCTCCATGGGCTTCCAAGAACTCATAGTAATTGAGTGCTATTTTAGAGCAAATGGGGGCAGAAATTTTAATGGAATAAAAACTTCAAAATAGAATCTACAGGAGGATAAAAATAGGGAGAATTTGACCCAAAAAAGGGCTTAAAATGGATGGCAGAGGTTATTAATAGTGACAAGGCAAGGCAGAGATGTGGAGTAGTAATAATACATTGGTAGCAAACTTCTCCTTAGGTGCAAGACCTGAAATTAGTTTTCCCTCTCATATGCTTTGAGGATATGGATTCGATGAAAGGTAAAGTCAGTTGGGTTGATGCAGGAAAGAAACATCAGGAAAGGTTGATTACATAATGACACATGCATTGCATTAACTTTTGTAAAGACTCTTAGTTGATTGTTGTTAATTACATTCAATTACCTGAGACTGATAGCACTTGCTCAATTCAGATTTGAAGTAGGGTGATACTACTTTGTTTCTAATTTCCGTTAGGTATTTTTTTGTGTTTTCAATTTCTTTCCTGGTTGATATTTCCATAATGATAAAAAGAAGACACAGAATTTTAGCTTTAAATCCCACAGAAAATGGAATCACCAACAATAAAACTGGTAAGAATTAACTCATCAGAAATTATTTTTTTGTCAGTTTGCTTTGGTTCATTTTCTGCTCCTTCTGGAATCAGTCACATCTCCTACTTCAGAAATCAGACTTCCCTTTAAGATAGGAAATAATGATGCCCCGTGGTAGTGTTTTCTACAGTTGATCTCAAAAGACTAAAATCCACATGGTTGACCTCTTTTGCATGTCTCTCAATTCTCTGAGGTTTAAATGCCCGTTTGATTCTACTGATTTCAATGATTTCAGTAGCATGGTTAACAAAAGTTAAAACCCAAACCTAAGGAATGGTTTATGACTAGTGTGATCAGTGATTAGGAAGTAAGATAAAAGCAATCATGATAACCCTGCTAGTTGTCTTTCCAATATGAGAACCCTGTACTGGGGAGGCAATACACCAGCTAAAAACTTTACTTCCCAGCTTTTCCTATATAGAGGGAAGGCCAATGACAAGAAACTGAAGCCACTGGGTAAGATTCCAGATAGCCTTTAAAGAAGGCTGGCACAGTAAAGAGGCTTTCATTTTGTCCTTGTCCCATCTCTTTTCCTACTTCCTGAAATATGGATGAAATGGCCTCAGCTGCAGCAGTGACTCTGCAACCGCGATGCAAACCTGAGGATGGAAATCATGTGCTAGGAATGATGGGATAGACAAAAAGGAGAAATCTGAGTTCCTGGCAATGCTGTGGTGCTGTTTATCATGGGCTACTCATTTCTGACTTCTTTTACATCAGGAAAGGTAAACTTTCTTGTAAAAGCCCTGACTTGAGGGGTTGTCTGTTAAATGTAGATGAACCTAATCTTATTTGAGATAGTTCTCATTTTTAGGTCCTTATTACATACCAGAAATTTTACCAAGTGCTTTCCACATCTAATCTTACACTAACTCTATGAGTTACTATTATTATCCCTGTTTTTCTGGTCAAAACATCAAGGTGTAGAAAAGGTAAGTAACATTCTTTAAATCACGTAACTAGTAAGAGGTGAAGTCTAAATTAAAACCCAGGTTGCCTGCCCCCAAGCTCATGATCTGGATAAGTGTATATGCTAGTTAGCTGTTAGTCACACAATGTGTGTGCTGAAAGACACTTCAGGTATTCAATGGCCCAATTATCCTCATTTTATAGATAAGCAAACTGAATTCCTGAGGTAAATTTTACTGAACTGAAACAACCAGAGGGCATCATTTAGCTATAAGTAATCAAACTGGAACTGACTCTAGGTCTGCTGACATGAGATTAGTGCCCTCTCTCTTATACTAGCTTTTCTGTCAGAAAATACTGGCCATATCAAAATATCATCTTACTCAAACAACTTTAATTTCCTATTAAAATATCTTCTCTCTACTGCCTCACGGATTCATTCCTTAGTTTATGGCAGTGTGGCCTATTGTTTACACTCTCTTAGAGCTGTTCTCACAAAATAAATCTCTCAGCTGATAAACCCAAATTCCTCTTTTCATTCTCCTTTCTGATTCCTCCATAGAATCTGATACTTGTTGATCACCCTCCATTTCCTGCAAACTCCCTCATTTCTTAACCTTCCTCCCCAGATCTGTTTCCATGCTGCCAACCCTTCTCATGACACAAATCTAATTATGTGTTTTACTTTCTTCTTCAAAAACTTCCGTTGGCTTGCCATTATCTTCCTGTAGGTTAAAACCTGAAATTGTTAAATGTTTCAAAGATTTTAAAAATGTGACTAGATAACACAGGCACATAATTCAGAAAGTATTAAAGAGCATGTAATAAAAAGGAAGTCTGCATCCCACACTGTCCCCTAACCTCTCCATCTCCTTCCCTATAGGCAACACTGTCACCGTTCTCTTAGAACTCCTTGCAGGGGTATTCTACGAGATAATACTATACCTTCTAATTTGACCTTGAATATAGGGGTGGTCCATAAGATGGAGGGCCCTATCTCACTACTTCTCCCACACATTCTACAAGGTAACCCAGACATTTTTATGAAGAAGAGTCTTCATCCTTCCTCCAGTCATTTTGGAGAGGAACCTTGCAAATGTGTGTAGCAGTACCATATGTACTACAATATACTCAGTAAATATTATCTGGCTTCCTTTCCTGGTGGGGTGGTATCTTCAGCTAGGAATGAAAGGAAACCAAAGCACATAACTCTGAGAGCACATTCCTCATCGAATTATAAGAACCTTGAAAGTTGATGACTAGGCTCTGCATTAAGTTCTAGGATATTAATTAGTATATTACAATTACTAGAGCACAGAGAGTACCTAAGAACTTTCTTGCTTATGAAAAGGAGTGGATCTATGTAATGGTCTAATGGGTTTCCTCTAGAGATGGTGACATCCTCACTCATAAGCTGAGTAACCACTTAGCAAAAATGTAGAAGAGATTCAAATAACAACGGAGAGCCTAGATGGTAGGACCTTTCAATTTCTCCCATTTCCATGACTCCACAAAACTGGGCCTTTTCACATGTTTATATACACTTCAAGATAGAATTACCTCTTTTGTTCCAACTTTTTTTTCCAGTGCATTGCTTTTATTGTGTACCTGGGGGAAAGGAAAGGAAAGTACAATGGGAAAGGGCAATATTCTCAGCTCCCAAACAATGCAAGAAACACCTCTACTGTCTGATAAATTGTTGACAGTGTAGGAGATGAGAGGCTGAGAACTCACTGATGTCATCACCCAGAGTTAGGACTCTGTCCCTCTCCATTTTCTCAATCACTGGTATGCTTCACGCTAATTGGAACACAGTATGGGATCAACTTACCTCCATTTCTTTTCAAAGAAATCTGAATCCAGTGTTTCTGGCAAACGTTCTGGAGCAGTAGGCAAAGACTCCTTGAATAAATCAGATAGGTGTGCTGCAACTTTGAAAAGAGACACATTTTTTTATCCTCCCTTCTCGAGAGCACAATGCATAGTCAGTCCCCAATGACTCACTTGAGAGGGTTTCTAAGACCCTATATTTAATCTATTAAGTGTTTTCTAGGATTTCCATGTCCAAGCTATAATATAACAGTAAACCAGATCAGTTGTAGGAAATATCCTATGAGAAAACACACATCTTATTGTCAAAATGTAAAATGTATTGACCTCTCATTTATCCCACAGCATTAGGGGTATCAGTGTTTTATCTAACTGAATTTCTTCATACCCGGAACACCAAAACTTAAAAAAAAAAAGAACCATTTTGTTGAAATTGTTTATCTTTAAAAAAAAAAATCTAAGGATATAAATATAATACAATAGTTGTTTGATAATTTGGGCGGTTATTCTGAGTCTATTCCCCAGAACATGGTCTCAGTAGGATGTTAACAAAGATTTAAAAAATTAAAAAGGTTCCATGTTTTATGGTTATATGAACTTGGGAAACACTGATTTATACAAGATTAAATATGTTTTGTTATTGTAGGATTTAGTTAATTTACACTCTGACTCTCTAAAAAATAAGTCAATATACAGGATTATCCAAACTTATTTTATAATAAAATTCATTTTGGGGGCAGCCATTTCACAAACTAGTGTTTTTGGGAAATACTTTGGAGAGCACTGACTTAAAATCACCACTATGAATATTTCAAGGGCAGCTGTAAGTATGAAAGACCCTGTTTGACTCTTCTGTCTGTTTGTTTGTTAGTACGTTTGAAAAATAAATTTAGTTTGTCCTTCATTATTAGGCAACCTGCCCATTTACCTCTATGGTGACTGTCCCCTCACACCACAGGTCACAGATTCAAATGCCGCAATGTATACATCCCAGATAAAGTACAAGGCATCTAGTTAAATTTGAACTTCAGATGAGCAACAAATAATTTTTTGGTATAACTATGTCCCAAATCTAGCATGAAATAAACTTATATGGAAAAGTTACTTGTTGTTTATCTGAAACTGAAATTTAACTGGGCCTTCTGTGTTTTTATTTGTTAAATTAACAGTCCTAGTGTAATGGGCTTCCCATGTGAAAGAGTGACAACAGAGTGGCAACTGAGGGTTGTGATTGATTCTTTTGTTCATGGTCACTCTAAAGGGGCAGCTGTTAATTACATTTAGCCAAACGTCACTGTGTGGTAATGTCACATTTCAAGAGATGGAAAATTCACATAAATAAAAATAACTGTATAAGCCAACACTGTGGGGGACACATAAAACATATCTGTGGGCTAAATGAAGCCTATGCCTGCCAGTTTCTGACCTTTGTCATATGGCCAAAATAGAAAAGGAAAAGAAAATCCCAAACCACCAAATTCTGGTGGGCTTGTCTGCTGTGAACTATGAAATCACATAACTAAGTTTGCTGGAGCAGTGTATTCCCCCAAATGAATATACTTTGAGTGAGGATATTTTCTTAGACTGCTTGATATATATACAAGTGCAAAGTTTTGGTGATAACTGTGGTTGCTCAAAAGTTCTGCATATGTGTGTGCGCGCACACACACGCCATTAGGAGAGTGTTGGCTTGTACTGTGTCTTTCTTGTACCTTAGCTATGTTGGAAATACAAGCTGAGGTTAACATAAATGTCAGATGTCAACTATTTTCATTCAACAAATAAAAGTTAAAAATAAATTAGAGGCAGTCATAGTTTTCAAGGATATCACAATTTAGGCGGGAAAAAAGTAAATAAATCATTACGGTACAACATAGTCAATATGGCAACAGAAATATGTACATGGTACTTTGCTATCAGATGAAGGAATGACTGAGAAGTGTATTTAAGTTTTTTAAATATTTTGCAGAAAAATTTTAAAGTTAAAATATTAAAGTAGTTACCTTCAGTTACATGACTTTTCGTAGTTTGTTCCATTTTAGGGAATGACTGAAACGAAGATAGAATTCCTTAATGATGATGATTATATTACATACAAATTCACTTTGCTTATAAGCATCCTTCATGTGTTCAAATTGATCTTGTACAGAAACTACTAAAAAATGAATTAGTTTTTTAATGCCAATACAAAATTTATTAGAATTTTTTTTAGCCATCCCTTTCACTTAACAATTTTTTCAAAGTGCAAATCATTTTAAGTAGTAAAAGTTCCCTTTTCTTCCTTCTTCCTATGTCATTCATTAATCAACCAATTCGTTCAACATTTTGATGAACATCAGTTTCTTGAAAGATAATATAAACTTTTATTTAAGAGCCTTCAGAATTATTTATGAATTAAGGAAGAGCCTAAAAAGCATTTGGAAAATTCAGTACATGAGGAATCAGTTTTCCCCAGAAATAAGAAATTATAAGGACAGAGCAAATGGTCCACGGAAGTGGCAGAAACAGCTTTAGTTGTAATATTTTGTCTTGAGGCACCTAATACTGAAACAACACTAAAAAAAATTGGTACAAAAATCTTTCTTTCTCACCATAACTAGCTTGAGGAGATCTGCAGCATTGCCCCTCTCCTCCTCGGTTCTGGAATCTTTAACAGTCATTTCCTGCAGCTTGTCTTCTTTCTTTAGAATATGGTTTATATAATCCTAAATCAGCAGAATAAATAAATCAATAAAAATAGAAATAAGGTAGAAAGGGACACCAAAATAGTCAACATCAACTTGAAATAAGTTTGCGGCGCTCAACAAACCAGTTACTGGTTGAGCAATCTGGAAAACCTTTTCCTTAATTGTATTAATTAGCAAAGACCTGCAAAGTCCAAAGACAAAACTTTGAGGGCCACAAGATATTAGAACTCCATGAAGACTCCAGAGAGGCCCGGCTTCTAACTCCATGCTCCAGTGTGCTCATCAATAAAATGTACAAACTTGGGTTAGATGGTTTCTAGAGTCCTCTCCAGGGATAGTCTTTTTAAATTTTTAATTTTTTTAATTTCTTTTCAGCGTAACAGTATTCACTGTTTTTGCACCACATCCAGTGCTCCATGCAATACATGCCCTCCCTAATACCCGCCACCAGGCTCCCCTAACCTCCCACCCCCCA
>PISX010002756.1:139333-151995 GCA_004024625.1 Mellivora capensis
ACCTCCCCTTCCAATTTCCCTCAACTCCCTTCTCCTCTCCATCTCCCCATGTCCTCCATGTTATTTGTTATGCTCCACAAATAAGTGAAACCATATGATAATTGACTCTCTCTGCTTGACTTATTTCACTCAGCATAATCTCTTCCAGTCCTGTCCATGTTGCTACAAAAGTTGGGTATTCATCCTTTCTGATGGAGGCGTAATACTCCATAGTGTATAGTCTTTATAATTCTATGAATATGTTTAGTCTTTGTCCATGCCTTTGCTTCAAAGAGAAATATATTTTACTTTTTCCATAAGTACCTATTATCTTTCTTTCTTTTTAAAGATTTTACTTATTTATTTGACAGAGAGAGACACAGTGAGAGAGGGAAGAAGCAGGGAAGAGGGAGATGCAGGCTTCCCGCTGAGCAGGGATCCCGATGCAGGACTCAATGCGGGGCTCAATCCCAGGATCCTGGGATCATGACCTGAGCCAAAGGCAGATGCTAAATGACTGAGCCACCCAGGAGCCCATTAGTACTTATGTTCATAAATAAATGGTCCCTTGCTCCATGCGAGCTGCTAGGTATATAACCATGAACAAAACACATATGACCTCACTCTGAGACAGTTAACAAAGTAGACAGTGAGATGTTACAGATGTAATTTATACAATTGCCTATATATTTACAAATTCTTAGATCATTTCCAAAAACCAACAGTACTTTTCTTCCACGGACAAGTATCAGATTGATAAACAGCTCTACCTTTTTCCAGAGGTCATTAAACCAGTTTCCCATACAATAAGAAAGAAGGTGGACTTTATATGGCAATCACATGTAGAACTTATATATCTTTTCAATGTCTCAGGGCCTCAATACTTCCTATACCTTATGGGAATCATTATTTTCTACCTCTTAACCTCCTACCCTCTGGAAAATTGACATTCATGTGTTGCATTAGATAAATACTGGGAGAATTACATAATTTCAGGTTCCTCAGGGAACCAAGAGGAATAATTGCCCTGTTCCTAATTCTCGGTCAAGTTACCTGACTTCCATTACCTTAAGGGAAATCTGCAACTTCAATTTCATCTCATCCTTTATGACCTCGTGCTGGATGAACTGGCGCATCTGTAGCACCTTGGGACTCTTGAGTATAGGGGCTGGGGCACTTACTAGCTGTTTGGACCCAACGTCAAGGCCCTTCCAAATTTGAGTGCCAAATGGAGGTCCAGGAGTTTTTTTCTGTTAACAAAACAAAGCAAAACAACCAACCAAAATATTATTTATATTAGTTTTAATATAATTAAATATTATATTATTTAATATAATATTCTTAATATTAATATTAATATATATTATATATAATATATGATATATAATATAAATATAATATTAAAAAGTCTTAATATTAGTTTTATTTATTTGTTTGTTTTTACTGAGCCCTTATTTATGTAGATACTGTGCTAAGAACCACTTGTTAGGGAATACAATAGTAAAAAAACAAAAAATCCCTGCTCCCCAAAAGTTTCTCAAATATAAGGAAAATTGGTAGCAGAACTGGGCAAGCTTTCCTTTTTATATGTGTTATCAGGAATCTGGATATTTTAAAATCCTGCAGCACTATGTCCCACTGGATAGCCTTTAGGGGAGTAGTAAGCAATGTGGTATCATGGAAATGTAGCTTAGCTTATGCCTAATGTATGTGGGTATTGCTTACTACCCACAAGTAGCCCAAGACATTTGGAATAAGCAGTTTTTAACTTCCTGTTTTCATGTTCATTTTGACCTAGAGAGATTGAGAGAGCAATCATCCCATAGATTTGGGTAGTTTTTCAGCTCACTTTAGATTAAGCATGCCCCCAGAGTCTCTTGGGTTAGGGGCAGGAATGTCTACTGGGCACGAATGTTTACCTCAGAACAAATTCACACCTTTATGTTATCCTTGTAATTGATTTTTGGGGGTAGTGTGCCTGGATGCCCTATGTCTGATAGAGTCTCTGATGTGCCCCATCGTAAGCTGCTGTTCAGTGTCTGACGCCTGGTCAGTGATAACCATTCAGAGGTTCGCCTGGGCAGAGCCACTGCTACTGGGCTGAGAAGGTCAGAGCTATAGGAATTGCAGAGGAAGAGAATGAATGTCCTTCATTAATCTTAGATGTGGCATGTTATTGGTCGTGAAGCACTACTTTCAGCTTGGATATAGCCTTAGTGAGCCATGTGGTGTGGCCTTTTTACTTTTCAGGAAGTAGAGAGCCAATGTGACTTGTCCCAAATCCCACATTAATAATTGGAAGACTCAGGACTACAGTTCAGATCATCTTCATTCACCATATTGGTTACAGTCACCAAATTAAAATATAGGATTAAGAGGTCTTTGTTATCTTTAAAAAATATATTTATTTATTTATTTATTTATTTAAGAGAGGGCGAGAGAGAGAGCGAGAGAGAGCAAGCATGAGATAGGGGAGGGACAGGGGGAGAGGGAGAAGCAGGCTTTGCACTGAGCAGGACCCTGGGATCATGACCTGAGCCAAAGGCAGACTCTTAACTGACTGAGTCACCCAGGGGCCCCAAGGTCTTGGTTATCTTAAGTGCTCATTATCTGCACCCTTGCTCTTACCAGATTGTTTGGGGAAGGAAAATTCATTATACATCAAAAACATTATCTTCCCCATCTAACACTAATATGTCTCTCTGATCATTTTATCAATATGCTCATTGATTTAATAATTTAACATCTGACAATATGCTGAACACATTACACAATTTCTTGCAAAATGAAATGTCAAATCTTGCACGATCCAGGACTTCATGTTTCTTGCTCAAGATGTTTTCTTCCAGTCTTTAAAAAGACTTTAGGTGGGGCTTCTCTAATCTGACATAATTACAGTGTTTACTTTCTAACATTGTAGTTGCAAATCCTTTGTAAAATCCTTCACATTATTCTTACATGCTTCAGTCTGTGCATTAGTAAATTAGGGGATAAAGCGAGTGTGAAAGATCTAAATTGTGTGTTAAAACTAACAGGTAAGGAATGAGAGAAGGAAATATTTCTGTATTGCTTAATATCAGTAATTCCGTGATAGGAGAGGTAGAACATGCATTACTCAGAGTGGATATTTTCATACTATAGGAAGATGGTTGAGCCTGCAATGTAGGCTAAAAGAAATAAAACTGAGATTTAGCTAAATCTCTAAAATCTACAAATGTCTTCAAATACAAATACAAATCTCCTGAGCCCAATAACAATTTACATAAGAATGAAAATAAGTCACTGTATGAGAGAAGACCCAAGACTCCAAAAATTGATGGATGGATATACAAGTGTAGTGACTTTCCAGAAGAAAAAATTTATACCTCAACAGAGGGGAATGTCTCCCATGACCTTGACTGGAGATTAGGAGGAACAATTGTATCTAAGTCTTTCTTCATTAGCCATGGTGATGCTTCATGAAAAGGGCGAAGGACAGTGATGCTCAGGGTACCTGGGTCAAAGAGAGTTATCAGAGGATCATGTCTCTATCAAATAGATTCTGAGAAATTCAGTAGGTTTTCGCAAAGTTCAACAAATACTTTTTAAAAAAGATTTATTTGAGAGAGAGAGAGTGTGCAAGTGGGAGGAGGGGCAGAGAGAATCTCCAGCAGACTCCTCACTGAGTGTGGAACCCCATACAGGGCTCTATCTCATGACCCATGAGATCATGACCTGAGAAGAAACCAAGAGTCTGACACTTAATGGTTGACTAAGCTAATCAGGCACCCTTGACACACACTTTTTGATAAGCAAGACACAGTGATTGTACTTAAGAACCTTATGATCTAAACAAGAAAAGTGAGGCTTTTAGCCACTGTAACACCTAGAGATTAGGTTTAGATCACCTGAAATTATTAACTGATACCTTATCATCCTTCAAAAACCACATCCAAGTCTGGTTGGTTCACTTGATCTCATCCACTGACCTACTTGGATAATTTGTCTCTGAGAAATCCTGTTCTGGGCTATAGAAACAACCAGCTTTTCTACCCAGATCTACTCTGTGAATGAATCCCTCGCAGTCAGAGAGACTGATCATGTTAGGCCATGATTTAAACATTTCTTTGACCTCCCACTGCGTGTGGAATAAAACCAAGTCCTCAGTATTTTCTCACACCATTCCTCCTTCTATGCCTTAGCTACTTTGGCCTTTTCCTCCTTGTTTTCCGTGGCTTTTTGCTTTCTGCTTTGTATTGTCTCTTCCAAGAAAGCTCTCCCTCCTGTTTTAATCAACAGCTACTTATCCACCAGTTCTTAGCTCCAGTGTCTTCAGGGAAGATTTCTAGACTATATCAGGTTCCTGCTCTCACAGAAACATATTCCTTTCCTTCAAAGACCTTATCCTAATTGACAATCATATAATCACAGTTATCGTATGTTATATAATCAATGCCAATCTCTCTCATTGAACTCTAAGCTCTATGAAGGCAGTATCCACACTGCTGTAGCTCACTTCTGTATTCCTTTTGCTCACTTTTCAACTCTACTTGCTACTTGGCAATGTCAACATGTATCTACAGTTAATTATGTTCATTCCAAGTTTTATCTGAGCCAGTGTGTTTGGCACATTGTAGGTTATCAAGCAGATGCTAGTTAAATAACTAACAAAGCCATTTGCAATGAATGCTCATATAGTTCTACACATGCACTGCACCAGTCAGAGCTCCTCACTCTCCATATTTACAGACATAGAGCAAGATGTAAATGTACACTGATACACTGAAAGATACACTAAGTGTGCAGAGATGCAGGCATATTCATAAATAAGTGTAAAACTATATCCCACCAGCCAAAGAACAGATTAAAATGGACCATACATAAACCTAGACATAAAACATTGGTTTTATACACAAATGACATCCAAGTTTATATCTATGTTTAAATATACATATGATATATACTGATAATTCTTTCTTTTTTTTTAAAGATTTTTTAAAGTAATATCTACACCCAGTGTGGGGCTTAAATTCACAATCCAAAGACCAAGAGTTGTGTGCTCCACCAACTGAGCCAGCCAGGTGCCCCTCTGGTGATTCCTTCTTAATGTATTATGTGTCTCTAATCTTTAACCACACACTGATTTCTTTAAAATTGATGAGAATAATATAAATATACAATGAATATAACATCCTATATTTCAGGTTGGCTAAGTCACACATCAAATATATTTTTTTCTTATTATATTAAATTCATCAAGGCAATACCTTCAAAATGACAAAAAAATGAACTTACAAGTAATATCTCACTTTTCTTTCTTTCCCTACTGAAGACGAAAGGAACATATAAATAAAATCATAGCTACATACCTAATATATCTAAAGACAGATTCAAATTTGCTTACAGGTAGGAGAGGGACTCATATGCCATTTGCATAGGTTGATGCTCAGATAAAACTTGGAATGAACATAATTAACTGTAGATACAGGCTGACATTGCCAAGTGGCAAGTAGAGTTGAAGAGTGAGCAAAAGGAAGAAAGTAGAGTTGACACAGGGGTAGATTGGATGAATAGGCTGGGAGCTGCTAAGGGGACACAACAACTTCCAGACATTCTGGGTTTCTTACCTGGCTGTTCCTGGACTGGCTCCTGGAGAACAACAGTAGATGATTCTCCATATGCCAAGGATAGATATTCTTCTATGTCACTGTCACGAAGAAGTTCCACTCCTGATCCATCAGCATAAATGACAAAAAACCTATTTGAAACAGTAAAATCAAAACACGTGAAATATTAGTTCAAGTGCTCCTTGCACTTGGAATTCAAAATAAGAGTCAGGGGTGCTTGGGTGGCTCAGTGGGTTAAGCATCTGCCTTCAGCTCAGGTCATGACCTCAGCGTCCTGGGATAGAGCCCCAAGTTGGGCTCCCTGCTGAGTGGGGAGTCTGCTCCTCCCTCTCCCTCTGCCTCCTCCCTGCTTATGCTCTATCTAGCTTTCAAATAAGTGAATACAATCTTTTTTAAAAATAGAAGTATTATTTTTATTATAGAAGTATTATTTTTATCATATTACCTGGGCACGTGTTCACCATAGATTAGGAGATGATTCTTATGAAGGTGAGTAGATGATAAATTATCATAGCCTTCAGCTTTTTCACTTAAATCTTCCTCCACACTGTTTTCGGGTGCCATAGTTGATATGCTACCATCAGCCATAACCTAAGGACCAAAGTATATAGGCAACTAAAAGAAAAGAAATGGCGTGAAGCTTATGTGTCCCCTTTGAGAAAGCATGTCATCTTTTGTTAGATACAGAGAATCTGGGATATTTATCTCCAAGGTAATATGCACTAAGTACAGTCAGCATTAATAAAAGTGAAAACCCAGTGGCACATCTCTACTCACAGGCCACAGCTAGACTGTGACTACAAACTGGAAGACAGACTGGAATATCCTTGGAGGAAGGTGACAAGGATGGCAGGCGACTCAGAATCTTCTCTTTTGAGCATTAGGTCAAGGAACTGGGGATTTAAAGATTGAGGGAAGATACCTATGTGATAGTTGTCTTGAAATATTAAGGAAGTCATAGTGTAGAGAAGTTTATATTCTGTGATTGCAAGTGCAGAATCAGGATTCATGGTACTAAATCTTTAGTATCAGCATCAGATTTAGTAGCTGCATGAAATGTAGTATCAGCATGAGAAGAAATGTTCTAGCCATTATTTAGATATGGCATGGGTCTCTCCAGGAAGGAGTGTGATTCAGGCTCAAAGACCACTGATGAGAACACCCAAGAAGAGCATTAATGCCTAGAAGAATGCTTGGCCTGAATTTCCCATGTGTTTAAACCTAGAGGGTTTAGGGATTTAGCATTCAATTTCAATTCACTATAAATGGAATCTTGTTAGCAGCCTGAACTCATGCTGGGAAGAGTCACATTTATTGAACACCAAAACACCAAGCAGGATCAGGGCTAATCTGCATACCAAACCAAAGTTAGGGGCTCTGTGCTATGGTTCCAAACCTGAAAAATAACTTCACCACCTATTAGCTGATACAAATTCTACTGTTGGGCGAGGAGTGAAAACAAGGAGAAATACCTAGAGCAGGGGTTGGCAAACCATTTTTTGTCAAGGGCCTGGGAGTAAATATTTTAGGATTTGTGGGCCACACAGTTTCTCTTGCAACTACTCATCGTACCACTGTGTGCAAAAGCAGCCAAAGACAAACGAGCATGACTGTGTTCCAATAAAACAATATCATGACATTGAGATTTGAATTTCCTGTAATTTTTATGTGTCATGAAATATTCTCCTTTTGAGTTTTTCCAACCATTTAAAAATATAAAAGCCATTTTTAGCTCATGGGCCTACATAAAGAGGTGGTTTTGCCAGTGTTTGGTCTGGATGTGAGAGAAGAGTTGTGGTGTTGAAGGACAGAGAAATAGAAGATGGAGCTCTACCATCCAGCAGCTGAACATTGCTCCTGCCTCCCATCTTCAACCCAATAGAACCCTCACCAATTGATATTTCTCACCATGGACTCTCTGCCTAGTCAAGCAAAACTATTCTCACTTTAACCTGGATATAGACTAGTCTTATATCATTTTTTTTTGGTTGACATTATTTTTAAATATTTAGTAATGTTTCTTCCCTTCCATTCTAATTCTATATTTGGCCTTAGCATTTCTACCATCCCAACTGTTTGACTTTCTATCTCCTCAGAAGTATGCTTGAGAAGCAATGATTGTTGACATTCATTATTGCTTATGCAAAGTACTGACGATAAGTGGGTAACTAATCCCAAAGCGGCTATGGTGTAAAGCTTCATGGAAGCTCTCTGCGGTGAAATATCTACTAAAAAAAAAAAAAAAATCCAGCCCCTTTCTCCATATTAATGATGCCCTTTACCTGAAAGGTATTTCCCTCAGGATCCAGGACCTCACAGATAACCTCTGATGTGTGCTTCATGATGTACCTGCTAGCTCTTATCTGCTCACGTTTTTGGAAAGGATGGTATATATTACTGCTTAATTCATGGCAATATATAGCTGAGCAGTCCCTATCAATGTGGAGGCAGCCTGTGTTTGGAGGTAACACCTGGAAGGGTAACAGAAAGAGAGAAATTATTTAAAATGTCTTGTTCAATGTAAGGGATTCAGAAAATTGTTTTTAGGAAAAAAATTAGACAAAGATCTCAGCCATAAGCTATTTTTTTTCCAGGAAACATTATCCAAGAGAGTTAAAAACATTATCCAAGAGAGGTCATTAGCTTTGGGAAGGGCTTCCTAATAAAGAGGCAAAATTAATAATTAGGGCACAATTCCTTTCATGTCCTCACTCATAATTTATCTACTCACTTTAATATCTTTTCCAAGTAATTGTCTTGTGCCTTATGTCAGATATTTGATATAAAATAACAAAAATATATTTTAACTGAAGTGAACACACTAGCTGCAATTAAAAATGTTTGGAATCCTTCATGTTCTTGGGCAAAGAGTATCTCAAACAGTCAGAAGCTATGGGACAAATGCTTTTAAGAACTCTTATTTGTCCCCATTCCTCTGGTGCCTGACACAGTCCTTAAGTATTAGCTTTCATGTAATGACTTCTGGTTCAGATAGACTCATTTTTTGAGACATGATTCACATACCATGAAGTGTACATTCAGTGGGTTTTACTATGTTCAAAAACATGTGCTGGGGCGCCTGGGTGGCTCAGTGGGTTAAAGCCTCTGCTTTCGGCTCGGGTCATGATCCCAGGGTCCTGGGATTGAGCCCATCAGGCTCTCTGCTCTGTGGAGAGCCTGCTTCCTCCTCTCTCTCCCTGCCTGCCTCTCTTGCCTACTTGTAATCTGTCAAATAAATAAATTAAATCTTTAAAAAAAACATGTGCTAATTTCAGAACATTTTCATCATCCCCAAAAGAAACCAGCTCATGATGCCATGAGCTGTCACTCTGCCTCACTCCTGCCCCTAGCTTCTGGCAATCCGTGATCACCTATCTCTATGGATTTGAATATTCTAGACATTTCATACAGATGGAAGCACACAAAACAAATTTATTGTGTCTGGCTTCTTTCATTTAACATAATATTTTCAAGATTCATCCATGTTGTAGTATGTATCAATACTTCATTCTTTTTCATGGGTACATAATATTCCACTGTATACTATATCAGATTTTGTTTATTTGTGAGTTGATGGACATATGTGTTATTTTCACAATCTTGTTATTACTACCAATGTTATCAACATCTGTATACAAATTCTGGGGTGGATGTATAAATTAATTTCCCTTGGACGTCTACTTAGGTGTGGAATTGCTGGGTCATATGATAACTATTTTTAACTTTTTGAGGAACTGCCAAACTGTTTTCCAAAGCAATTGCAGCATTATACATTCCTATCAGTAATGTATGAGGGTTCCAATTTCTCCACATCCTCACTAACACTTATTATTGTCTGTCTTTTTTATTCTAGTCATTTTAGTGGGTGGGAAGTAGTATCTCATAGTTTAATTTGCAATTCCCTAATGACTAATGATGTTAAACATCTTGTCATGTGCTTATTTGTCATTTATATAACTTCTTTGGAGAAATGTTTATTCAAATCCTTGCCATTTAAAAATTGCATTATTAGTCTTCATTGTTGAGTTGTACTCGTTCTTTATATATTCTGGATATTAGACTATTATTATTTGTATGATTTACAAATAATATCTTCCCTTCTGTTGGTTGTCTTTTTTACTTTCTGTGTGGTATCCTTTAGAGCACAAACTTCTCATTTTGTTTGGGCTTTTGCTGTCGTCTAAGAAACTGCTGCCAGACTCAAGGACATGAAGATTTGCACTATGTTTTCTTCTAAGAGGTTTGTTGTTTGAGCTTTTACAACTAAGTCCTTGGTGCTTTTTGAGTTCATTTCTGTGTATAGTGTGAGGTACAGGTCAACTTTATTAACCAGTTGTTGAAAGACTCTTCTTTTCCCCACTGAATTAGTGTGGCATGCTTATAAAGAATTTATTGACCACAAATTGATAATAAATGACTACTTAGCTCTATTCTAATGATCTATATGCCTATCTTTATTCTAGTAGCACATTGTCTTAATTACTGTAGCTTTGTAGTAAGTTTTGAAATAAGGAAGTGTGAGTCATCTAACTTTGTTCTCCTTCGAGATTGTTTTGGCTTTTTGGAGTATTTCCAATTTACATAAGAATTTTGGTATCAGCTTGTCAATTTTTGCAAAACAGGTGGCTGGGATGTTAATAAAGAATATAAAGAGTACTGCCATCTTAATAATGTTAACTTTTCCATAAACTTAATATGTGATGTTTTCTGTTTATTAGGTCTTTAATTTCTTTCAGTGATATTTTGTAGTTTTCAGTGTATAAGTCTTATTAAATTTATTTCTTATTAAAATTATTTCTAATTATTTTATTACTTTTTTAATCCACATCACCTATTTCACCTATTCCCCACTCACCTCTCCTCTAGTAATCATCAATTTGTTCTCTGTGGTTAGGAGTCTGTTTCTTGGCTTATCACTCTCTTTTTTTCCTTTCTGCATTTGTTTGTCTCTTAAATCCCACATATGAGTGAAACCCTATGGTATTTGTCTTTCTCTTTTTTCACTTTTTTTTCACTTAGCATTTTATTTATTTCACTTAGCATTATATTTATTTCACTTAGCATTATAATTATACTCTCTAGATCTATCCATGTTGCTGCAGATGGCAAGATTTCCTTCTTTTTTATGGCTGAGTAATGTTCCATTATATATGTGGTGGAATATATATATATATATGTATATATATATATATATATATATTTATTTTCCATCTTCTTTATCCATTCATCTATCAATGGACACTTGAGCTGTTTCCGTAATTTGACTACTATAAATAATGCTCAATAAACATAGGGGTGCATATATCCTTCCAAATTAGTGGTTTCCTATTCTTTGGGTAAATACCCAGTAGTGCCATTACTAGATCATAAGATAGTTCTATTTTTAACTTTTTGAGAAAGCTCCATACTGTTTTCCACAGTGGCTTCACCAGTTCAAATTTCCACCAACAGTGCAAAGGGTTCCTTTCTCTTTGCATATTTGCCAACACTTTTTGCTTCTTGTATTGCTGATTTTAGCCATTCTGACAAGTGTGAGGTGGTATATCATTGTAGTTTTGATTTGTATTTCTCTGATTACTAGTGATGTTGAACATCTTTTCTTGTCTGTATGTCTTCTTTGGAAAAATGTCTGTTCATGTCTTCTGCCCATTTTTAAACTGGATCATTTATTTTGTGTGTGTGTTGTGTAAGTTCTTTATATATTTTGGATACTAACTCTTTATCAGATATATCATTTCCAAATATCTTCTCCCATTCAATAGGTTTTCCTTTAGTTTTTTTGTCGATTGTTTCCTTCACTGTGCAGAAGGAATTTTGATGTTGTCCTAACAGTTTATTTTTGCTTTTGTTTCCCTTGCTCCATAAAACATATCTAAAAAAATATAGCTACAGCCAGTACCAGAAATTACTGCCTATGCCCTCTTCTAGAATTTTTATGGTTTCAGATCTCATATTTAGGTCTTTAAGCCATTTTAAGTTTATTTTTGTGTATAATATAAGTGTTTGAGTTTCATTCTTTTGCATGTAGTTGTCCAGTTTTCCCAACACCATTTGTTGAAGAGAAGTGTTTTACTCCTTTTGATGCTACTTTAAACAGAATTGTTTTCTTAATCTCAATTTTAGATTGCTTTTTGTTAATGTAGAAAAATATAATTGGCTTTTGTATATTGATCTTATATCTTGCAAACTTGCTGAACTTTTTTATTAGTTTTAATTGTGTGTGTGTACATTGTGTTTTTCGTAGATTGCATTTCTTAGAATTTTCTAGATATGCTTTTATATCATCTGTAAAAAGAGAGATAGTTTTACATTTTTCCTTTCCAATCTGGTTGCACATTATTTATTCTTATTGTCTGATTTTGCCCTGGTTAGAGCCTTCAGTACAGTGCTGAGTTAGAAGGATGAGAGCAAACATTCATGTGCTGTGCCTGATTTTAGATGGAAAGCTTTTAGCTTTTTAACAAATAGCAATAAAAATGCTATTTGTTAGCTGTGTTTTTTTTTGTTTTGTAGATGCCCTTTATGAGGTTGAAGAAGTTTCCTTCTGTTCCTAGTGCATTGAGTTTTGTTTTTTTTTTTAATCGTGAAAGGGTGCTGAATTCTTTTTTTTTAACCAAGTTATTCTTTTTTTTTTTAAATTTCTTTTCAGCGTAACAGAATTCATAGTTTTTGCACCACACCCAGTGCTCCATGCAATGCGTGCCCTCCACAACCCACCACCTGGCTCCCCCAACCTCCCACCCCCCGCCCTTTTAAGAGCCGGTTGTTTTTCAGAGTCCATAGTCTCTCATGGTTCATCTCCCCCTCCAATTTCCCTCAACTCCCTTCTCCTCTCCATCTCCCATATTCTCCGTGTTATTTGTTATGCTCCACAAATAAGTGAAACCATATGATAATTGACTCTCTCTGCTTGACTTATTTCACTCAGCATAATCTCTTCCAGTCCCGTCCATGTTGCTACAAAAGTTGGGTATTCATCCTTTCTGATGGAGGTATAATACTCCATAGTGTATATGGACCACATCTTCCTTATCCATTCGTCCGTTGAAGGGCATCTTGGTTCTTTCCACAGTTTGG